>APFE030433100.1:0-31563 GCA_000404065.3 Pinus taeda | reverse complement strand
ATCCTAAAAGGTCAAAACCCCCGAAAAAGGGGAAGTCTTAAGGATATCAGATTATACTATTGAAACTTTAAAAACATGAGAAAACAACGAAAATGAGGCAACGAGAGGCTTGAATAGTGTTTGCATAGGGGCCGTCAGATTTGGCCGATGAACGGTCCAGATCCGATCGGAAATCGCAATTGGCATTGACAAGTGGAGGCAATCAGAGGCATAACGCGATGGAACCATTCCAATGTGATACTGTGATCACTAATATCGATAGATTGTAATCAACTAGCACAATGAAGTGGAGCCTATCTATATATACGGTGGGATATGTCGATCATTGATGATCGAATCAACAAATCGGTATTGGTGATGGCTAGACCCAATGGAAATATAGATTGTATTCTATCTATTTTTAAATCAAAAAAACATCAATTTCCTTTGTAAATGCGTAATTCGTTTATTAAGCGAAATACAAAGGGATAAAGCTTCGATGCGATATTATGGACCCAAAAGGGTTTATTAACACTGTTGCATATAAATTAAAGTCGGATAAGTAGGATTTTTACATGTTTTAGTGTATTTTTAAATACAAAGGGGAAAATCATGGAGTAGGCATTGCGACATGGTGACTTAAGAGTGGACCCAATAGGAAAATAAGGTGTAGTTATGAAACTTTGAAGTCCAGAACTATGTTTTCTGCGGACTTTCCCATGTTTAACAACGTTCTCTGTGTAAACATAGAGGCACTGTTTCTAAAGGATTTAAAGCACCAGTGGCTCCTTCCATTGTGGAATATGTGGCATTCATCCCTGAGGGAATTTAGCAATGATTGCTAACACTCAAAGAAGGGATTTGAGCGGACGAAAATAGGGAGATGAAGAGCTGGAGAGGGAAATGAATCAACAACATCATTTTGGCTTAAAAGCCATGGATGTCAAAGAGAAGGGTTGGCTGAGTTACTGAGGGCTGCTGAGTTGAGTGTGGGTTGTTGTTGTTGACCCTTGAGGTTTTGTTGCAGAAAGTGAAAAGCCAAAGCAGGAAGCTAAGGCAAAACAAGTAGCGCAGAAGCAAAAGGTAGCAAAGGAAGTCACTTGGAGTTCAAGTGAAAAGCCCAAAGAGAGTTGTAACCTGATAGAAGGCAGAAAGAAGCCAAAGCGAAGAGCCAAGAGCTGAGAGTCAGAGCCAAAGAACTAGAGTCAGAGCCAAGAGCTAGAACCAAGAGCCAAAGAGCTAGAGTTAGAGCCAAGAGCCAGAACCAAGAGCCAAGAGCCAAAGCCAAGAGACAGAGCTTCAAGAGCCAAGGGATAAAATGGTGGGTAAACCCATTATTTATTTGTAGAACAACAAGAGTTGAGAAAGATAGCTTATAAAAAGACTTATACCATAATCCCAGAGAGCCTAGTTGAATTGACTAGAGCTCACAGAGATGTAGCCCAAGAGTTCTTAGTGAACTCAAAATTAAATTGTTGTTTCTATGTGATTGTTTATTACTACATTTTTTATTGTATATGCATTTATATATCAGTTTTAGCACATTAATTTACAACACATGAATAGTTAAAAACAAATACCAACATACACCATTGTTTTGAAGCATTTCTTTATTCTGCATTGGTTAATCATTAAGACTTGGGAAAATTTAAAGCTTTGGAAGTGGGAGAGGTTCTTGTAACTTAGACAAGAAGCCTAAGTGCCCCATTTTCAAATCACACCCTGTGGTGGGAGGAAGTAAAAATTGTTAGAGTAAATGAGCAAAGCACCACCTGGGAAACATTTTAGAGATATTTTAAGAAAAAATATCTAATGGAAATATTTTATGACAAAAAAGAAAAAGTGTGTCATGATCTTTGATTGGGCCAAATGTCTATGCATGAGTTAAAAAAAAAGTTTACATCATTACTTCGGTATGTCCTTTACATACATGAAGAAAAATCTAAAGTGCATCGGTTTTTTAGCAGTTTCTTGTTGCTCATAAAATAATGGCTAGAGTTTTACAAGCCAAAAACCATGGATGAAGTTATTCGTAAGGCATGGATCTACTACCAGCAAAAAAAATGAATGGGAGATATGGGAAAGAGGTGGGATGACAAAAAGGGAAGTCAATTTATTCCCAACAACAAAGGGAATAAGGGAAAATGCAACAAAGGATTGTTTAAAGGTCAAGTTAGCATTAGCCCATATTTAAAGTACGAGGTGAGACCAGTGTGAATGAGCAATCTGGTAGAACTGAAGCAGAATTAACTAAGGGACCACCTATACAATGTTGGGTTTACGGAGGCCCGCATTATGTCAAAAAATTCCAACATCACAAAGGAGCCGATAAAATATCACAAATATGAGAATCATCTACTGTGGGAGAGGTGGCTAGAAGCATTCCCAAAATTAATGTTTCTCTTGAAGACCACCAGGCAGAATTTCAGCCAATCATGGTTAAATTCAAAGGTAAAGTTTTTCACTGAGCAATGTCTATTTTAATTGATCTTGAAGGTATCTTTAGTTATATTAGCCCCAAGATAGTGGAACAATGTAAATTACATGTTGTTAAGTTTAAAAATCCTTGGTTAGTACAACTAGCCATAGGAGCAAAAATAAGGGTTTTAGCGAAAGTTAGTAATTTCCCTCTAATATTAGTTAATCAATCTATCATGGAAAATTTGAATGTGTTACCCATGGGGGTATTCGACATCCTTATAGGTATGTACTGGTTGGAGACACAATGGTCCCTCGTTAATTGCAAAACAAAGACTATTAATTACCGAGATGAGAAAGTGGAAAGGCAGAAAATTCAAGGTATTCAGAAACCTTTGCAATTAAGACATGTAACCATCTCCCAATTAGCAAAATACATCAAAAAAGTTTGCCAAGTTTATGCAATACAAGTAGGGTATGCTGACTCTAAAGATAAAACTGTTTTATTAGAGAATATACCTATGGTACAAAATTTTCCAGATGTATTTCCTGAGGAAATTCTTAGTCTACCCCGAAAAAGGGACATAGATTTTACCATTAAGTTAATTCTGGGAACTGCCTTGGTTTCCTGAGCCCCTTACTATAGCTCACATAATTAAAGATGCAGCTTCAAGAGTGGTTGGATAAAAACTATATATGTCCCAGTGTGTCCCCTTGGGAAGATCTCATATTATTTTTTAAAAAGGACGGAACCCTACGAATGTGCATGGATTACGATGAGTTGAATAAGCTGACCATGAAGAAAAAATACCCCCTTCCCTATATAGATGAGTTATTTTATTAGGTGAAAGGTGCAACCATTTTCTCAAAGATTGATCTCCGCTCAGGCTATCATCAGATCAGAGTAAAAGAGGAAGATATAGAAAAAACAACATTCAGAACTCGTTGTGAGCATTATGAGCTAGTAGTTTTTCCATTTGTGCTAACTAATGCCCCTACAACATTCTTGTGCCTCATGAATAATATATGCCATCAGTTCATATACAATTTTGTGTTAATCTTTATTGATAACATACCGATCTACTCCCAGAATGTAGAAGAACATAAGGAGCATCTCCATATTGTTCTACAAGTCCTAAGAGAACACCAGTTGTGCACTAAGTACATCAAATGCGATTTCTTTAAGGAGAAAATCTAGTACTTATGTCATCACCAGGACTGGAATTGTCGTGGATCCAGAGAAAGTAAGGACTATCATGGAGTGGCTAGTACGATAAGATGTAGTTGACATAAGATCATTCATGGCTTTAGTAAGATATTATAGATGATTTGTAGAAGGTTTTTCTAGGGTGGCATATCTTATTACCTATCTACAAAATAAAGGAAAATCCTTTAAATGGACCCTCAACTATTAAATGAGTTCTGATCAACTCAAAACATCTAATTGCCACCACACTTATTTTGAGCATTTTTTATCCCAATAAATAATACATGGTTTGTATGGATGCTAGCAAGGAAGGTGTAGGTAGCATATTAATGAAAGAAGGTAGGGTTGTTGCCTATGAGTCAAGAAATCTTAAAGAATACAAGCAAAAGTATTCAGCATAAAACTTGGAATTGACAGCAGTGATTCATGCCTTGAAGATGTGGTCACATTTCGTGATGGGTAAGAATTTTCTATTAATGGAAAATCATCATAGTCTGACAAACTATTTCAAACAACACACTTTAAATACTAGGCAAGCCCATTGGTCTGATTTCCTAAGTGAATTTGATTTTGAGATCAGACATTTGAAGGCAAAAGAGAATTGAGTTGCAGATGCCTTAAGTTAGAAGGTAATTTTCTTGTATGAAATTTATTTTAGTGAATCACAAACTACGTTCTATGAGAAGATTCGTTAAACGACCATGAAAGATGTAGTATATAAACATTTATGGCAGCAAGAAAAACTTTTGAATAGCCATGAACAACAATTGGGATATGAGGTAGATTGAAATGAATTTTTTATTTATAGGAAGAGGTTATATGTTCCTAACCAGAAACTTCTCAAAATTTTAAGTTTAGGAAGATATCATAAGAGTCCTTATGCATGGCACCCACGATACCAAAAAATGAGTTTTTGCCCTACAAAAGAATTTTTTTGACTTGGTATGAAGAAGGAAGTAGAAGAATATTTATGTCATTTTTTGGAATTCCAACAAGTAATGGCGAAGCACCAGCACCGAACAAGAGTACTCCACCCACTGCATATTCCGGAATGGAAGTGGGGAACCATATTCATTAATCTCATTACCAACTGCCTAAGTCTAAAAGGAAAAATGACTCTATCATGGTTGTAGTGGAAAATTAAGGAAATCTTCTCATTTCATACCATTCGAGTCAACTTATAAAGTGGTACAAATTGCTAACATTTTTATGCAAACAAATTTTAAATTAAATGTAATACCGAAGATGATCATTTCTAACCAAGATGTGAAATTTACATTAACCTTCTCGAAGGCCCTTTTTGAAGGATTGGGCATACAACTACACCTCAATACATCATATCATCATCAAACAAATGGACAAACAGAGCGAGTAAATTAAGTAGTCGAAGGCAAGGTACGAGCTTACATAATCCAATAGCCATCTATGTGGTAGGACTACCTTCACTTGATATATTTTTCCTATAACAATCGATACCATAAATCCTTACAGATGAGTCACTTTGAGGTGTTATACGGGCATAAATGTAGGGCACCTTTGAGTTGGAGTGGCCTAGAGGAGAAGTTGATGCTAGGCCCAAATATGTTATAAGAGATGCATGAGATGGTAAAAAGGGTATGACTCAATTTGAAAGTTGCTAAGGCTCAGAAAAAGAACTTTGTTGATTAGAAGAGGAGCTTCTAAGAATTCCAAGTGGGGGATCATTTTTACATTTGGGTACGAGCCAAGTGTTAGAGCCTAGATTTACCTCAGGCTTAAAAGGTACGCTTCTAGGTCCACATCAAACCATGCTCAGCCCTGTAGCTAGCCCTACGAGGACAGGAGAGGTGTTATATACCTAACGGGATAATATGGGGTACCAAGGGAGGTGCCCAAGGTAATAATGTAATAATGGGATGGGCCATAGTAATAAATAAGGTGGTTAACCCATATCATGTAAGGGACCACAAGTAGTTAGTATTAATGTAATGGGCCCATGGTATTAGTCGATGGTATGAAGGGAACCATGGTAATGATCCATGGTATTGTATGTATGAGGCCTATATAGAGGCTAGAGACTCCACATGGGAGAAGTCAAGAAATATTATGTCAAGGATTATTGTATGAACAGACATATGGCTTGCGGAGTGTTCTTCTTCCTTAAGGAGTGAATGTATGGTGTTTCCCTACCTTAAGGGTTTGATCAATAAAGAATAATTTCATATTATTTCCGGGTTTATTTGCATTATCTTATATTTTCTTATTAGATCTATATTATTTCTGGGTCAGATCTACAACAATTGGTATAAAAGCTATATGAAACTAAGCTAGATCTATAACAAGTGGTATCAGAGCACTTTCTTGGGAAAAAAAGTGAAGAAATATAGTCAAGGAATTATTGTATGAACAGGCATATGGCTTGTGGAGTATTATCCTTCCTTAAGGAGTGAATGTATGGTGTTGCCCTACCATAAGGGTTTGATCAATAAAGAGTCATTTCATATTATTTCTGGGTTTATTAGCATTATCTTATATTTTCTTATTAGATCTATATTATTTCTGGGTCAGATCTACAACAATTGGTATCAGAGCTATATGAAAGTAGGCTAGATCTACAACAAGTGGTATCAGAGCACTTTCTTGGGCAAAAAACTGGAGATTTTTTTTATTTTGCAGGATTTCAGGGGCAGCGAGTTTGCAGATATGATCTGTACATTTTAGTGCAAGATCTGAAAAATATAATTTCATATCTATATTCTATGTGAAAAAATACCCGATTTCAAAAAAAAAATCGGTCAAATCGGAGTTTGGATTAAGGAGATATCGCTGATTTAAAAATCAGTGGGGTTGCAGATAAGTTTTCAGAGCAGCGAGTTTGCGGCGCAGATCTAGACGTCCTGCTGTAAGATCTGCAAAATCTAAATGCAGATATGGATTCTTTGTGAAAAAATACCCAATTTAAAGAAAAAAATCAGTCGAATCGGAGTTCGGATGAGGGAGATATCGCTGATTTAAAATCAGTGCTTTTTGTAGAAATTTCGGTGACGACAGGAGAGTTGGAGCATAGATCTGAAATTCTAGTGCATGGATCAAGATTTATATCACATGGGTAGATGCAGAATGGTTGTTCCATTTCCAAAAATAGGTTATAATAGGGATTCTGAGCAATATTGAGTAAAATGTGACAATTTCAAATTTTCGCCAATTTTTTGTTGATGGCATACCTAGATCAGAAATTGAAGGACTTGTATAAATTTGATGGCTCTCATCCAGCCAAATGGCTAGTACAAATGGAGAAATATTTCAAGTTGGATCACGTCTATGGTGATGACTCTCAGCTTATGATGGGAAGCATGTACTTGGACAATGAAACACGACAATGGTGGCAAGGGCATCAACGTGGCTATGGAAGGTTCTTGACTTGGGACGCCTTCAAAAAAGCTCTTATGGATGACTTTGACCGTAAAATTCTTGTGGATAAGATCACATAGACAGACACACAACTTAGCAAAGATTTTATTTTTACAGGAAAGAAGGAAACCAAGGAACCTAAAAGGTTATTTTCTGTTGGTATCTCCTTATTACAGGTTCATGGATTGATTCAAAAAGAGAAGATCATTGTTTCTATAAATCCTAGTTGCAAGCATAATTTCATCAATGTTAATTTGGAAAAAAAATTGCAAGTTCCCACAAAACAGATTGAAAACACACAGGTGGATGATGAGAATGTCCAAGTGTATAAGGATTTGAAGGTTTCTATGGATAAGTATGTGTTGCATGGTGATTTTTATACTTCAGAGACAGATAATTTGGATGTTGTTTTGGGATACCCGTGGATGGAATCAGTGGGTACTATAAATATTAATGTGCAGAAAAAATTCCTAAAGCTCTGGTATAAAAGGAAGAAAATTACATTACAGGATATTTCCATCAATAAACAGGTAGAGTCCACGGAGGTTGACGTAGAAGATGCTCTAGGGACTGACATATTAGATGATGAGAAGTTGATGGTCAACAGTCGAACACAAATAGAGGCTGAAGCCGAAAAGGTAACAGGTGTTGACACATCTGATGAGGGTTCAGTGGTTGAAGTCATATTGGAAAAGAAGACACCACAACAGGCACCACAACAGGGTGAATTAAAGAAAAAGACACCGTGGGTTAAAACTTCAACATATCATCACCCACATCACCCAACAAGAAACCAACCAACAAGATGGCAACCAATTAGCCACAAGGACAACAACCCCCGTATGATGGATAGTGAGGAGCAAAGATCCACCTACTAGACATCAAAGAGTTGTCATGGTCAACTTCCATATCAAGCGAGCGAGGCACCAGCGTGATCGAGGGTTCACTTTTCTCTTAGATGGCTAGATGCACGTGCATGGTAGCAGTGGACTACTCTTTTGAGTAGATCTTATTATTTGTGTTCTTCCCATGTTTCGAGGACGAAACATGCTTAAGGGGGTGGAATGTTATATACCTAGGGGGGATAATATGGGGTACCAAGGGAGATACCCAAGGTAATAATGTAATAATGGGATGGGCCATAGTAATAAATAAGGTGGTTAACCCATATCATGTAAGGGACCACAAGTAGTTAGTAATAATGTAATGGGCCCATGGTATTAGTGGATGGTATGAGGGAACCATGGTAATGATCCATGGTATTGCATGTATGAGACCTATATAGAGGCGAGAGACTCCACATGGAGGAGGTCAAGGAATAGTGAAGGATTATTGTATGTACAAGCATATGGCTTGTGGAGTGTTCTCTTACCTTAAGGAGTGAATGTATGGTGTTGCCCTACCTTAAGGGTTTGATAATAAAGAAGCATTTCTATCTTATTTCTTGGGTTTATTTATATTGTCTTATATTTTCATATAAGAGTCATAACCGAATTATGGAGGGGGTAAATGCTTATGAGGGGACTTTTAGTACTTAGGACCTATAAGTTATTGGGCAGAGCATCCGGTCCCTCCAGAAGTCAGAGAAATGCTCTGAACCCCTTTAACTTAAGATTTTAGGTACTTTAAGACTTTCCTTGGAAATTAGTTAAGTGAAAAATGTAATGAATGAGGGAGGTTAATCAATTGACTTTTGTGTATTTTGGTAAATGCTCAAATTTCATCCATACTTATAAATTTGATGATGAAGGTAAATGATATGATCTTATCTAATCAATCATCACAATTTTGCAACCATTCAACTACATACCCACCTACTCATCCTACCCCTTTTACTTCTCTTTATTAGGGTGCACTTAAGCTGGCAAACCCTTTATCAAAACTTTTATTTTCTTTTACAACAGTAATATATCTAAGTCTAACTTTATTACATCTAAGGGCACAAATTAAATTGTTGAGCTCCTTTTATTTACTATACCTCTCTACTTATCTACCAAAATTGAATAGTTTGGTCAGATTTTATTCTCTATGTCTAAGCATAAAATTGAAAACATGAAATAGCCACGTTTAAACATTTTGACCATCCATGGATTGTGGAAAAGGTAACAAGTTGCACACAATCTCTTATTCGACATCAAAATTAAATAGTAGTGGCATTTTGTCTTGCACACTTTCATGGCATTTTTCTTTCTTAGGGTTCATCTTTTCATCTTTTTTGACCTTTTTTATTCTTTTTGTCCTTTGATTTTCCTTTTAGGACATACCCTCTTTACATTTTTTTATTTTTTGGGTTTTATTTATTTTTTTTAATATGGAAAACATTTGCAGAAAGAAAAGGTATGTACATATTAAATATTTGACCTCAGCTATTCAAAAATTATGACTCCTATTGGTATAGGAACATAACAGGACCTGAGTGGATGACATCTAAAAATTCCAACACCCTTGAAGGCATTTAAGTTGTTGCACTTGTGTTTAATGACGATTTATGAAAAGATTCCGAGGAGATTATTGTTGTGATGGAGTCCCTTGTTAGAGTTCTTAGGTACTTCAAGTCTTTTAAATTTTTAATGTTTTAAATTTCATTTCAAGCTTCGTTTTATTCTCAATGTTTCATATTAATTTAAATTTGAAAGCTTGAACTTTCAGGATGGTTGATGGTGACAAACCCACTATGGGATACATTTATGAGGCAATGGATCTCGCAAAGGAGGCCATCAAAAGAAGATATGGGGATGAGGAGGAAAAGTATATGCCTCTTTGGGACATTATTGATGCACATTGGGATTTGAAATTGCATTCCCCCTTACATGCTGCTAGGTACTGATGAGCCCCAAAAATGGATAATTATATGCGCTCATTCAACCTACTAATTCGACTTCATCCACCATTCTCATTAGTTTATTGCATGTCTTTTATTATATTTATGCTAATAGAGTGAATTGGGTTATTCATTATGCCAACAAGTATAATGTGTGCTTTATGTAGCCTTTTTGGTCAATTTGGAGACAAAATTGAAGGTTTTAATGAGCACTTGGCAGCCAAATTCGTGGGAGAACAAGGGAGAGGATTTGTAGAAAGGTGTCCCCTTCATTTATGGGCCCTTACCTCGAATTCTCCACTATCAACTCGGAGTTCAAGGGCCACCAAATCAATTAGCACAAGGGCAACCAAGCAAGTCAAGTAGGACTGTTGTTAACTACAAGTTTCAGCACCCGAGTCCCTAAAGTTTAGGAGGACTGTTGGGGTCCTCAATTTGTATAAATAAGAGGGCTTAGGACCTCATTTTGGTTAGCCAGTAGATAGCTAGCAGTTACTCATTTTGGTTAGCCAATAGTTAGTCATTTTGTATTCATTTTGTAGTTCAATTTTTAGGCAGTAGATTAGCTTTGCTTTCAACACATTTTCAAGTTCTCCTTGTGGACAATTTTTGGAATGTAACATTTCTTTTGATCAATAAAGATGAATCCAGCTTTACACCAGCTCTCTTAGGAGGCTGTAGCTCTTGGGGTTGGGCCCATCTCAAGTTTCCAGTACCTCCTTTGTTTACTTTCATGTGTCTTTGTTGCATTCTTAGAATAAAATCTGCTATTTAGATTTAAATCTTGTTTTGTTATTTAGGTTGTTTTTGATGAGTAAAATAGCTTTTCATGCTCAGATTTAGTTGATAGGTTGTTAACAAAAAAAGCTTCAAGAAAAGGGCCATCAAACATCTGTGGTTTCACCTCTCCCTCAGTGGGATCAAGCGCTGTGACTAGGATGACTTTGCTGCCCACAAAAACACTGATTTTGCTTTGCCATGCAATCCCTAGTGTTTGATTTTCATGTGTAGAAGTTGGTTACAAGTTTATACTTTCATTTTCTTAGTTGCATGAGTTAAAATACATGGTTTCATTGTAGGTCACACTTCTGTTCATTCTCTTTACTGGAAGCTAGCGTATTAGGTCAACGTAACTAGGTCTTTGAATTTACAAGTCTTTGTTGGTTCAGATTCGAAAAATGACTTGCAGAGCACCTGTACCACTGCTTCATCTACATATTCTCCATCATCTCCATCCACTCCACCCTCTACTTAGAATCCCTACCTCACGTTTTCCACATTTGCTCACATAACTCTAGTTTTTGTGCAATCATTACCTTAGCCTTCTTCATGCCAAGTCAGCCTTCTACACCTCCTCACCACTCCATCCACTAGTCCTTAGGATGCTTTAGACCCCTATCCTACCTCTAGATCCATCCATGCACCTTGCCTCACTAATCCATCCTCTAGAAACCGACTTCCAAACATCTTGTAGAAATTCTGAAGTTTCCTGTAGAAATCCTGAAGTTTCCTGTAGAACCCCTGCAGACTTCCTGTAGAAGCTGACAAGTGAGATTTCCTGATAGCCAAACCTTGTGAGACTCTCTGGAATAGTGTTAGGGACTCCTTAGACCATCTATGAACCTTCCCAACCTTTTCCAAGCATTTCTCCTCCTTGATCCACCTCTGCACAGTAAAAAACATTGAAAAGCACATGCATGATAATTCTAACAACCTATTCAAAAATACAAAAATATGTTTTCTTCAGGTCGTGATAACTTAGACACATGCATTTTACCTTCCTAGAAGTCAATGGAATTCCTTTTAGTAGCTTGCATTCTCATCTTTGCATCAGTACGACTAGCTAGTAGAATTAGGGTTTGCTAGGGTTTGCGCTTTCCTTCAATTTTTCAATCTCTTTTCGCAAATAGATTAGCTTCCTTTGAGATAGCTTTCATCCATCAATTAAAAAGCTTCTTCTAAGAGCTCAAAGAAGTTGGCTTAAGCTCCTAGCAGACTTGTGCCAGCTGACCAAGTGATAACTGTGGCAAGAGCTAGTACTTGTGCATACAGCACCGTCGCTTCCAAGTTTGTTACGAACTACCGGGTTGATAAAAGTAAAGAAGGGAGTCCTAGGAGTTGCAGCATTATTGCTACAATACTGGGGCCCACCAAGTACTTCTTAAACCCATAGTATTTTTATGATAAGAGCAAATTTAATGACGATGGGGAGGTTCACAGAGGCCTTATGAAATGCATGGAAAGGTGCTTCCCTGATCCATAATTTTGAGGTCGTGTCTTTTCCCAACTAGAGGATTATAGAGCACCAACTAAATTATTTTCCTATACCAGTATTATACGAGAAAGGTATAAGGTGTCGCCACGTACCCTTTGAGGCTTGAAAGCTTTATTAGTTCATTAAATTTGTTTAAACTTTATCTTTTATGTTAAATGTTTTATTAAATTTTGGATTTTACTATTTAGTATTTAGTACATCTACTCACGAACCCTTGCCACTTGCTAGGTCTTTGGTCACAAAACTTTTGTAGTGATACACCAGATTTGAAGAGATTTACCATTCGAATCTTAAACCAAGCATGCAATGCCTCAAGTTGTGGGTGCAACTAGAGCATGTTTTGAGAAAATACATTCTAAAAAGTGCAACCGATTGACACAAAAGTGCTTAAATGACCTTGTATTTTTCCACCACAATCTACAACTTCGCAACAAGAAAATACTAGGTGAGAGCTTGAATTTGAAGGTTTCATAATCTGATTTGGAATTTAAAGTTTAAACTTTAAAGTTCAAAGTCAAACTTAAATTCACATTTCAATGTCTCATGATAATGATATGTTTGGATCATTCACCAACAGACCTTGAAGAGATAGATTTGCAAACTACAAATGCAGCAGATTGGGTCTAATTAGAGGAGGCTCCTCTTTGAAGCCTACATGACTTGTAGAACTTTGAGAGTCAAGGAAGTAGAGGAGTGGGAGTAATTGCTTCTAGTTTTCACTCTTAAGAGTCTTAGACTCTTAGTTACTGATTCTAATTAGTATGCAGTTGTTTGTAAATTTTTAGAAGCAGTTGCTTCTAGTTCTATGTAGTCACTAGTTAGGAGTCATGATTCAATACTTTGGATCATGTTTGGACTCATAACATATATGAGATGATTATTCATTCATGTATTTTGGACATCTATTTATATTATGAATTGTTTGGACATGGCTTTACTGAATATCAATGAAAAATGTTTTTTTTTTTTTTTTTAATTCAATATATGTGTATATTTTTATTTATTGAATTCACTGATTTTCTCCCGATTGTTTTCCGATTTTTCCCCAATTCGATTAAAACTCTTAGCTCTTTTTCCTCATTGATTTATTGTCTATTATGAGTCTGGTAACATTGCTTACAAGTTTCATTCTTCACTTATGAGTGCTAAGGTGTGTTAGACAATGACAATGCATGTTGAGGAGTGTTAGGGAGTACTAGGACAACACAATGGAGCACTAGGTCAAAATGCATGGAAGTGAATGAATATGAGGGTGTGTTGGGGAGTGTTAATCAGTGCTAGTTGTCATGCCAAGGAGGGAGTGACAATGTATGCTAAGAACGGGTAAGGCATGCCAGTGAATATCAGGGAATGTCAAGAAGTTCTAGAGTGTGCTAACATGTGCCAAATAGTGCCAAGGCATTCTAGGTGTTAATACATGCTAGGATGTGCAGGGTGCCAGAGTATGTCAATATGCGTCAAGGAGTTTCAAGGAAACAAAAGGAATAACCAAGCTAAAATTAAATTAAATGAACACATAAGAGGGTTAATAAGTCGATATTTTATCTTTTTCAAAAGGGGCATGGTAGGCACACTGATAATATGTTCCAATACATGCCAAGTGCCAATGTGTGCCAAGTGCCAATGTGTGTCAATGCAATATTATGACAAGGATTTCTAGGGAACGCTAGGGACTACAAGGAATGCCAACACATGATAGGGGAGTGCTATGCTATAAAATATCATTGGTGACGATCAATAAAATATCATCACTAGAAGTGTCACCAAAGAGAGAATTAGTGATGGGCCTTTAACGACCCTCTCCAAAAGTGTCACCAAAGAGAGAATTAGTGACGGGCCTTTAACGATCCTCACCACAAGCGTCATTGAAAATGGCTTTGGTGACAAACTGTAAAAGACCATCACTATATACACTTACAACAATGCTTTTTTAAATACTGTCACCATATGCGACATTGGTGACGGACCTTAAAGGTCTGTCATAAGCATGACCCTCACCAATGACCTTTTTTCTTATAGTGGATCTAGCCTATCCATTATCAGATCTCATAATGATAGGTCATTATGATCCTGATCCATCATTAGATCTCATCCATCATCAAACACTCGGGTGCATACTTAGTTCAGATCAAGTAAAGCATCAAAAACCCATAAAATGCATATTTTCTCTTGATCTAACACTTCATAAGATATTCATTACTTGTACACTTAGCCCTTTGATCTTCTCCTCCTTATATACATATATCCTTTGTTAATACCTCAGACCAAAACCACTTAGGCCCAATACCTTGGACCAAATACCTAGGGTCAATACCTCGGACCAAATACCTTGAACCAAAACCTTGGTTTTCCAACATGTACATGCTTTTCCTCTTGTGGGAGTGTGTGTATATGTATACGCTCATTTTGTTCTGTGGACCAACATGTATATGTTGTTTTGACTAAGTAGACCTGTGTATACTTCTTAAGCTGCTTTACATCAACCTTTCCCTTTACCTTCTTTATTCTGATTAGTAGACCTCAATTCCATCTTCCTGTTCTTCTATACCAGTGCCCTGTTACATTGGAATAGACCTGTGACACTGTAATTTTCCATATGACTTCTGAAATGATTCCTTTGAAATGCCTTACATTTTGTCACATCTGTAAATACAGCCACTGTGCATTCTATCACATCTAATATCTCTCCTGTAGATTCATCTAGTTACCATATACAAGTTAGTTGTTCTGCTACAGGTGGGTTTCCATCAAGTACAACACATGCATCATAATGCCAGCATAAGGGAGATGTGATAGGGGTAATTGTCACGATCTTTTCTGGTATATTGTCCTTAAATACACAACAATACTAATCTACTATTTAATCTAATGAAAGCATGGATAAACAACAACTTTGATCAACTTTCTAAGATACACAGAAAACAGAAATAAACTTTAGCAGTAAGTCAACATTCTAAGCTAAGAATATAGATACAAAGGAGAGGAACTTCTACTGCTAGGGTTGGGCCCTAACCCAAGAGCTTTAGCCCTCTGAGTAAACATAGTGTTGGATCAAAATAGAATTTCTCATTATCATAAAAATTTCAAATACATCATAAAAATAACAGTCAAATGTGCTTCATCTTAATGGCCTCTTAGCTACAATAAAACTTCAAATCCTAAGGAGTCCCTTAACTTGAATATTTATACAAAATTGGAGCTACCAATATCTCCCTAGAAAATAGGAATAGTAGGCTCCCTAACTCGAGAATAACTCTTCCTTGCATAGCACTGGCTTGGCTGCCAATGGAATCGGCTTGCTTGGCTGCCAATGACACTACACTAATGAGAAAGAGTAGGAGAATCTTCTAATGATATGAGGAGTAAGGAGGGATACCACTTCCTATAATCTCTCTTTCTTGTCTACTCTGAGTCCATGCACTCAAGTCAACTCAAAACTGCTCCAATTTCCTACAATTAACACATATCAAACCATAGGACATAGTAACTCACTTTTACACTTCTCACTAAGAAAAATATAATAAAATATGTAAATAAATGTGAGAAAAGATAATTTAATAAGTTGGATAGTGGAATTATGACACATATATTTTAGCTATTGATGAACCTTGTCACCGACCACCCCCTAAAGTTGTTCTTTGGAAAACGTCTTACAATTCCAATGCGCAAACTACCCAACACTACAATATTGTAGAAGATTTTGCTCAAGCACCCTCAACAATGTCCTCTTTGGATGTAATTCAGATGTGTCCATCATAATGGAAGGCTTTGTTATCTTACATTGGAGGAATTGATCGCACGAGTTCTAGCTTGATTACTTTTATTCTTGAAAATCATGTCCCTTGCTTACCATCTCAACTTGCAATACTCATACAAGTTGTTTCCATGGGAAAAACCATTCAACGAATTGTTGTTGATGGAGGAGCCAATACATGCATTATTTCCTTATCATGTTGCAAATACATTGGTTCCCCTCCTTTAACCAGTCCTTAAATACTTTGGAAGCTTTTGATGGTAGAGCTTTTCGATTGTGTTGTATTCTCAACTCTTTACCCATTTAGTTAGAAGGGAAAAAATTCAATTTGGAAGTAGAGGTTGTTGACACAACTCTCCATTATAACCTTATACTTGGCTAAATATGGACTCATGCAATGCTTTGTGTGGTCTCTTCTCTTTTCCATGTACTTTGTTTTCCCATGAATGGAAAATTGTCACAGTAGACCAATTGGACTTCTTTTCCTTTGACTCTTCAACTAGTAATGTACCTTATGTTGGGAAAACTAGCATTCCTTAGAAAATATCGGAGAGGGTATTTTTGAAGAGTCTTCCTTAATGGGAACTTCCTCCATTCCTCCTCCCACCAATGTTGCCTCAGTTAAAATGATCTCATCTAGTAATGACCCTTGGATCATCCCTAGCCCTATTCAAATTGATAATTCTGGTGACTGTTGGGCCTCAAAATAGTCCTTATTCTCACTCCATTATTCACCAATACCTTCACATTACTTCCATATTACCTTCATGTCACCTCCATTCTACCTCCACATCATTACATTTACTTCATAATTGGGTTATAACTATGATTTTCCAAAGTTTATTAATTCTTAACATTTTAAAGTGGATTTATGGTTAAACTTTAGAAAATAATATGCTTATACTTATATCTAACAATTAGAATGAGTTTGTTGACATGTGTAGGTACAAAGGAAGCTTCCAAGGCATCCTTATGTGGCACTCTATGTTCAAATTCGAATTTGAGAAGATCACGAACCTCATGGAGAAGATCATGGACATCATGGAGGAGATCATGGAGGATAGGGTTATGTGTCACCATTGGTTGAGAAATATGTGGGTCAAAGGAGGGAATAGTGTATCTACATTTATGAGGTTGTTATCTTAGTTTTTTTATAAATAGGAGTACCTCCTCCATTCCAAGGGGAGGACTCTTGGAGCATGTATCCAACTTATGATGGAATAGAATAAAGCTTCATTTTACATAAATTTCCATTCTATAGTTTTAAATATAAATTATCTTAATGTAGTAGATGAATTTATGGAATATCTTGTCACTTTGTTCTTAGGAGAATTGAGCTCACTCTAAAAGGATCAAAGGAACATTTTATTTCATAATAGATCTTATTTTATTGCTTATATGTTTGAGGATTTGTTTGTGATTAATGAATGCATTTTAAATTAAAATATTATCAGCATATGAGGGAACAACAAAGGGTCTAAGTTAGACTCTCCCTGTATTTGATTTGCATGATAATTGAAATTCATTCTTTTACTTTTAAGTTTCAAGTTATATCATTTCTTATGCTTACGAATGAATCTTAGTTTAGTTTGGATCAGTATACGAGGGGACAATAAAGGGACTAAGTTTCTCTCTCTCTCTATTCGAATATGGACAACAATTAAATTCATTCTCTTGTCTTTATTTCAAGTTTCTGGTTTTATGTAATCAATGATTTCTTTTCAATCTATAATATTGTAGGGAAGGACAACCAAGACCTCCTCAATTAGGAGCCTCTTCCCTTGCATATTATATTGAATAAAAAATCATTGAATTAGACATAGAGTTAGTTGCCTACTCCTGCATATATTTTTTTGGCGTCCTCACAAGCTTACGAGTTTCCCTGGTTGATAATTTAATGAAAGCAATTTAAGCAATTAAGTTGCCCAACATTTTGGCGTCGTTGCTGGGGATGGTGCTAAATGATTAGGCCTTAGGAATTTAATTCAGTTTTAGTATTTTTCTTTGGAAAAGCTAATTCATGTTGAAGGATAACTTGGTGACAACAAGATATTAGTAACATGGGGAAGTATACATAGACGTTAGCTTTGAATCTCATTTTTAGCTGCATATATAAATCATGATAAATAGGATGCATAAATTTCAATCAATATTTTCATTATAAAAGTATTAAAATAATCCATTTATGGACAGGAGATCTATAATGATGTTCAATCATTTCGGGGAAAGTCAAGAGGATGAGGACTACGTTGAAGATTGGTTTCAAAAGGTGACTAGGCCACAACATTCTTCCATTCTTCAACAAATCCTAACATTTAATCCAAATGTGCAATTAATCTTTCACATCCTTGTAAACACTTAGGTATATTTTGCAAATTTGGATGTGAGCATACTAGAGACTTTGATCCGTAAATGGCTTCATTGGAAATACTCCTACACTTGAAAATAAAAATAAAAATCTCTTTCTCAAAAGGGAGTAGGATAGAATAGGAAAATAAAACCAAGCTTGGCAAATTTTTTTAAAGTTTTTGATTTTAAAAATTTGATTTCATTTATTTCTTGGAAATTTTGGTGGTGCAGTAAGAGCCACCTCATTCACTAACCATTGGCAGGAATCTACAAATAAAGGGATATTTGTGAGAAGGAAAACAAATGGAGTTCCAAGCACTAAAACTTGAGGTTTGAGATCAATTCTTTTTACTATGTTTTTCAAACTCAAAATTTCAAATGTATAAAGAATTGACAAAACTACGAAGTATGCTCTCCTCCTGCGCTTTGTGTGAGCTGGAGGATCAGAAAAAAGATTTCATGTTAGTATATTTTTTATTAAAAAAAAATCATTATTTGTTTTTTTACAAAGAATAAAAATAAATAAAAACATAAAAACGAAAATAAGAATAAAGTGAAGAAATAAAAATTCATGGAAGCCAAGGAAACAAATCGTTGCAAATGTTATGTGTGATTTGAAAAAATAAAAAATAGTTGTGCATTGCCCTGATTTAAAAAAGAAAAAAATGAATTTCATTGTAGTTAACTGAACAGAGGCCAAATTCGCAGAGGTTAAAAACGTCATTTTTAAAATGAATTTTGTGACCAAATGAAAACGAATCTGAAAAATATACGACATGGGTTTTTCTCAAAACATGGTGAATTATGATAAGCGCAAAATATTTTCGCAAAATTCACAACCATTTGAGATATTTTCAGGGTTCTCTGGAGTGTTATTTGTGAAGTTGCGTGAAAAAAACGATTTTTCAATTAAATGTAGCCAGCAACCAAGGCCATGGCCATCCATCGGCTCAGCCACAGAGCTATGGCCAGCCACCCAATAGTGTTGCCAAGCTGCAGAGAAAAAAATTAACCAATAATTTTTAAAAAATTGATAAAAAAATTTAATAATTAAATAACAAAAAAAAAAATTTCTTACTTCAAAGAAGAGATTTTCTCCATGCCTACAACCTACAACAAAAAATATATAAAAAAAAGTCTTAAACATTTTCCAAGCTTTTATAGAATAAAAATTGGTTAAAGAATCCATTTTTTGGGCAAAAATGATGAGTTTAAAAGATATGAAAAATATTTTGGAATTCCATGTTCCTAAAAATCTTGGAAATGATGAATTCAAAAGATATGAAAAACAATTTGGCAAATATTTTGGAATTTCATTTCCTAAGAATATTGGAATGATGAATTCAAAAGATATGAAAAATGATTTGGAAAATATTTTTGATTCATATTTCCTAAAAATCTTGGATTTAGATTGGCCACTTGTCAAGTTGTTTCAATTTTCATTTTAAAGTAATTAAAATTTCCAAAATTCCATTAAATTCATAAATGTGACTTGTGATTTATTGGTAAGTCATTCAAATTACAAGTAAATATCTGAGTTCAAATCTTGTAGGGATTGGACTTTGTTAATTATTCTTCAATTTTGACACAACATTAATTAAACAACAATTTTGCCACCACATGGTAGCACAACATTGACCAATATTGCACATTCACTACCACATTATTAGTCAACATGTCACATCATCCATTTGCCATGTCACCCAATGCCACATCACTATTACACAGTCACCCTCCATCTGCAAGCTCATTTTCCAACACTGAAAATGGATCAAGAAGAAGAATGATAAGGGTGCTTCATCTACAGGATTATTGGTTTACAAATTGCCTTGAAGAGAATTCTATAGATGGAAGATTAAATGATGTATACATGCATTTTCGTTTCATAAAGTATTTTTATATGATCATGTTTCTTTGAGTATTGTAGATATAGAAGCCAATGATATCACAAACTGGAAAATTTTATGTCATGGCTCAGCCAAAGAAGATAGATAGTATTTTTAGATGCAGGAAGGGTGCAATCCTGCGACTAAGAAACCTTATGACAAACTTCATTGTTTCACCCAAATTTTAAATAAGCACAACTTTCTCATACGACATCGGATTTCAACTATTCAAGCATCGTTGGAAAGATCTCGGCAAGATCTACACAATGAGAAATCTTTCAAAATAGTTTGAAACAGTTCAAGAATGAAGAAATTGCTGACAAGACATAACAGGTAAAATGAGGCACTAGTTTCGAGACAGGTAAAAATTCTTTTGGTTTTTCTTTCAAGAATTTGTTTCATTGGTACCAATTCTCAGTTTCTTTTGGTAAATGTCATAAATAGAGAGATTGATCACCTCTCTATTATGATAAACTTACATTTCATTGCAGAAAAAGTACTAAGTTTTTACAAATTCGAGGAAGATAAACAAATAACCACAAGCAAACAGTGTCTTTTAAAGACTCCATTTCAAGCATGAGGACATGATTTTGGATAAGCCAAGGGGGAGAATGTCATCATATCCATCATATCAGCCTCTCAAATATGACATTTCTTTCACAAGAAAATGATAAAAGCAGCAACAAAGATGAAACATCAATGCATGAGCACATGATGTCAAATCAGATCCATCACTTGTAAGCCTTTCAGATGTTAGTGTCTCCATTGCATCCATGATTCTTCATTTCCCTTTACATTCACCATTATATTTATTCTCCTTTTCAGTAAATAAAAACTTCATTGAATTCCAACTTCTTTAGTCAATAAATTTTCCATTCCATTTTCCTTTTCATGTTTTCAAATAAAACCTTGATCCATTGTTCATTTTCCTTCACAGTCATTTTCCTGTCTCTTTCACTAACTTATAGCCCATAAATAAAGTCATTCAGCTCCCTTACAAAGTTGAGTCACCCCATTTTCCTTTTCTTCCAAATAAACCCTACTTCAATTGAAATTTCCATCTATGGTCCTTTAAAATCATTATTTCATACTCGTGTTAAATGATGGAGGATTCCTTAAGGCCTCCCTTCTAACAAGTCTTAACCCATCGACCTCAGCACCTTATCTGGGATAAATACTAGAGTCATTATTAGTACAGTGAGGCTTGTATGCCTTAATGATAGGCTCTCTCACCAACAATCATGGGAATACACCAATGTCCCTTGATCGTTGGATCTTGCAAGTGGCTCGACATCGACTCATCTATTCGCACTTCGCAAGATGTACTTAAGTACCTTGGCACTCATTGACATTAATGGTGAGTTTGTTTCACATTGGTTAATGACATTCATCAATGGTCGGTAATCCAATGACTTCTTTCCATGTTCGACATCGACACATTCATTGACATAGAAAGATTTGTGCCATCGAGTGTTGAAGACTTGAAGACCCAAATTTTGTAGCAGATGAAGACGATTTTATTTCATTGTTTTTTAGTTTGTCATGACATGAGGACAAGTCAATAAATAAGGTTGGGGCGGGGAATGTAACTTCTATGTTTTGTATACCTTCCAAGCCTTATACATTTTCAGCCGCATTTAGCATCAGATTCTGAACATTCAGCAAAAGATCCAACAACAGATCTAGCAGTAGATGTAGCAACAATAAAAGATTCACTTTTTTTATTTCATCCACCATTTTCACAACCAAGCAAAGAAGATTATGAACAACATTTTTGCAGCCATACGTGCACAACTTTCATCCATTTTTGGAAGGGTAAGTTAAGGTATGATATTTTCTAACTTTTAACCATTAAATTCCTTGAAAAGTTAGAATAATAATTTTTGGAAAAACTTCACTTCCTTTCCTCATTTCACATAACTACCAAAACCATCCATTTAAGGGGAATCATACATTTACATACATACTTTGTCACATTCATATAACATCCACATTCATATATCACATTTTAAAACCCACTTACCTTCAAAATATATTCACTATTACATGAGCATACAAATGCCTTTGTCAAAAGTATTTATAAGTTAATTGGATGCCAACAAAAACATGGTTGTTACACAAGAACCAACCATGATGCATTCCAACATAAATACTCTGCAATGAAAATCACATTATCAATATGCAAAGATCATACATTAAAATTGCATGCAACAAAGAAAATATGGTTGAAACACAAGAACCAACCAAGTTACAGTTCATAAAAAATGCTTTGCAAATGATATCATGCAGAGTTTAAGCCAAGCTCAAGTATCATAAAGTAATGTAATAGATTGCGTGAGGACATGCAATATCTTTAGTTTGGGGGTATGTTGGGCCTCAAAATAATCCTTATTCTCACTCCATTATTCACCAATACCTTCACATTACTTCCATATTACCTTCATGTCACCCCCATTCTACCTCCACATCATTACATTTACTTCATCATTGGGTTATAACTATGCTTTTCCAAAGTTTATTAATTCTTAACATTTTAAAGTGGATCTATGGCTAAACTTTAGAAAATAATATGCTTATACTTATACCTAACAATTAGAATGAGTTTGTTGACATGTGTAGGTACAAAGGAATCTTCCAAGGCATCCTTATGTGGCACTCTATGTTCAAATTCGAATTTGAGAATATCACGAACCTCATGGAGAAGATCATGGACCTCATGGAGGAGATCATGGAGGATAGGGTTATGTGTCACCATTGGTTGAGAAATATGTGGGTCAAAGGAGGGAATAGTGAATCTACATTTATGAGGTTGTTAGCTTAGTTTTTGTATAAATAGGAGTACCTCCTCCATCCCAAGGGGAGGACTCTTGGAGCATGTATCCAACTTATGATGGAATAGAATAAAGCTTCATTTTACATAAATTTCCATTCTATAGTTTTAGATATAAATTGTCTTAATGTAGTATATGAATTTATGGAATAACTTGTCACTTTGTTCTTAGGAGAATTGAGCTCACTCTAAAAGGATCAAAGGAACATTTTATTCCATAATAGATCTTATTTCATTGCTTAGATGTTTGAGGATTTGTTTGTGATTGATGAATGAGTTTTAAATTAAAATCTTATCAGCATATGAGGGAACAACCAAGGGTCTAAGTTAGGCTCTCCCTGTATTTAATTTGCATGATAATTGAAATTCATTCTTTTACTTTTAAGTTCAAGTTATTTCATTTCTTATGCTTATGAATGAATCTTAGTTTAGTTTGGATCAGTATACGAGGGGAAAATCAAGGGACTAAGTTAGTCTCTCTCTCTATTTGAATATGAACAACAATTAAATTCATTCTCTTGTCTTTATTTCAAGTTTTTGGCTTTATGTAATCAATGATTTCTTTTCAATATATAATACTATATGGAAGGACAACCAGGACCTCCTCAATTAGGAGCCTCTTCCCTTGCATATTAGTTAGTTGACTACTCCATTGGTAGCAGTTCATGTTGTCTAATGTTTTCGCCACTACATCCTCCTACAAAAAACTATAGTGATATCTAAATGTAACCCCATGACTTATATTCTGTCTCAGAAGTTTCTTGGGGGGAAATAATCCAATTAGATTGTCATCCTCTAGGAGTTTGACATAGAGTTCACCAAAGCTAAGGCCATGAAATCACTAGTTTTTTCCGAATTGATTTGTGACCTTCCCTCTACCAATAAAAATACTGTATTTGCTGAGTTGATTCCTGATGAATCTCTCTTCCTTATTAGCACCCACGATCCATGGTACAGTGATATCATCATATATCTCCAAACTCATACCTTTAGATTAGATATATCTCGCTATGAACGATGTTGAATCCTGCACCAATCCTAACCCTATCGCATTATTGGGGATACCTTATACTACCTTAGTGTGGATTCAGTCCTTCAATAGTGTTTGATGCATGAGGAAGGTAAGAAAGCTTTAAATGATTTCCACTCTAGAGCCTATGGCATTCATATGTCAGTATATGCTACTACTCAAAATATCCTTTGCACTGGTTATTTTTGGCCCTTTATTTTCAAAGATTCTATTCTTATGCTCTAGAAATGTTATTCTTGCTAGATTTGCATCCAGAAATAGCGAACCCCACCCACTCCCTTACATCCAATTATCATCGTTGGCCCATTTTCCAAATGGGGCATTGGTTTTGTGACTTGTAATTGTCACTCGGCCATGGGGCATGGGTATATCATTGTTCATGCTGATTATTTGACAAAATAGGTCGAGGTGATGCCTACCTACAATTTTGATGGTGAAACTACAACTCTTTTTCTATTCAACCATGTTATAGCATGGTTCGGTGTATCGCAAGCCATAGTCACCGACCATGGCCCCCATTTTTGAAATCACTTGATAATAGAACTCACTGCTTATTTGGGTTGTCATCATGATAGATGGACTCCTTATTTCCCATGGGACAATGGCCAACTTGAATCTGTTAACAAATTTTTTGTCACTATTCTTCAACTAACCATTGGGATACACAAAATGAACTGGCATCTCTTGCTTTTTTTAGCCTTATGGGCTTATCGAACTGCAACTAAAATGACAACTAGATTTACACCTTTCTAATGCATTGTTGATGGGCCAAAAATGTATCGCCAACGACTAAGGGGTCACCCCGGTGTGAAGTCCCAATTAGACATCACACCATTTGGGATAGGAACCCCATCCGGTATGTGGGCCTGAATGGCACCATGAATATTTTCTTCTCTTGGTTATCAAATGAGAAGGTGCCAGAGTGGGGTGGGAATGAAGTGCTCAGGCAACGAAACAAAATCAAACCAAGATTGACAAATTGCAGAAAGAAGTTTAAGAAAATCACAACAATGATAAGAAGAGATGAACGATGAGGGTGATTAGTTAGCTAAAACCCAATCGGACATAATAAACAAGAACATGCCAGAGGGCAATTGCAAAGTAGTTCACAATAGGCCACTGACATGGCAAGGAACAAGTAAACACAGATTCTAAAGTGAAACATATATGCAACCACTATGCATCAGTACATAACATCTTGCGTATATGAAATCACTCATACATATATCATGAGGTACCAAACATCTAATACAACCACCATGATTCATCATGGGAATCAATTCAAATGGAAGAGAAAACATCTTATTAATATTGCTGCAACTTCAAATACATATCATGCAACTGGTCAATACCCAATAGTGGAATATGGACTGGTCATACCATCGCTCGGTGTCAAAACCCTGGCCATATTGCAAACACACTCTCCTAACTACCAAGAGCTGAGTGGCCTTATCTCTCAAGCATAAATCAATTATCTCTATTGGCCTCAAATAAAGTGCTAAAGTCCCACCACCACCCCCCCATATGTGAGGAATGAGGGAACATTTTTATAGATCAGGTGACCAACCACTTATCGTGACCTTGGCCTTCCCTCGTGCGCTTTTGGCTACCTTCATGCCTCTTGAGCTTCCTCGCTACTCTCTCATGTGTACTACCTACTACAGGCTTAATTTCTCTCAGCTTAACTGCTGGCATCATAGAAGAAAATTTACATATTGATAGAAGAGAAAATGTGAGGAGAATATAAGAGGGTTGCTAGAAACCCTAATGTTGTTGCACAACCAGGATGAGCTACTAAATAGATTTGTGATGCATTTTTTGTGTTGAATGTTGATTTTACTAATGTTGTTCCTGCCATCATGGGTGACACAATGCTTTAAACATCTACATTGATCCATCTAGCTTGTTTGTCGAAACCCTTAATCGCACGATTTCTTACAAAAACACCAGATTTCTCCATGAAAACCTTCCACCTGAAAACAAGTGACATTGGTCATACCTACTTTTCAACAAAGAATGATTTAAAGCATAAGTACTTGCTTGTAAAAAACACTAATTGGGACCACTTTATAGTCCCCTTCCATGTAATGGTGTTGTCGAAACAAGTGACCTTTGTGGGGTTTTTTCTAAGCTTCCTTGATCATGTCATCATCCGTAGATCTGTTATTATCCTTAGAACAAGTGTTGAATGTAGCCTTGTAGTCTTGCAATGTTAAAAGGCATAGTGCTTTTAAAACTGGATGATGTGTTTCCATGTCTCTGGAAACCACAGTAACAAACTCTTTCACAACATCAACCCTGCAGCACATACAACCATTGATTAATCATCAATATAAGTTTACTTTTATAAAACAAGTAGCAAATATTATAAATAATAATAGGCAAAAATGTATGGCCTTGAGATACTATCATCAAGATGGCTCCGCCTTCCATAGCCCTTTATAAGGGCTCTCAGCATTCTTTATATCACCCCTTTAATATGCTTTTTGAGATGCATCCCAACGCATTGTTTGATACTATATGTTTGTCGATGTATAATACAACCCTTTGGATTAGTAATTAGGCGTTGAAAGTAATGCATTCCTCCTACTTTAATTATCTTATATTACGAAGAAAATGTATTTAATGGGCAAGGAGATAGATATTTTTTTCTTGGGTTGCAAATCTAGAGAGGTCACATAGTCGCCATTTAATGGAGGTCACATTTCCTGAAAGAAAGGTTGGAGCCCTGAAACACGACTTTGCAACCTGCAATTTTGTTTTTGTCACATTTTGTAAAGGCTAGGTAGGTTGCATAGTCGCAGCATAGTTCAGGTCGCAATTTTAGGTCATCGTGTTGGGGCCTCTATCACAATATTGTGACCTAAATGAAGGTTAAATAGTTGCAAAAGAGGGAGGCTCACACAGATCATGAGATTTTTCAAGTGTGGTTTTGCGACCTTGAGAAGGGTCACAATACATACAAGTCGCAAATCCTTGTTGCATGAATGAGGCTTATAACTTTGATTTTGTGACTTGGAGATAGTCTAGTCGTAGATGTGAAAGGTTCAAATTAACCCATGCACAAACTTAGCAACAACTCCAGCTCTTCTGATTAAAGGAACAAGGATCTACTTGATTTTTCCAAGTTCAATGTAGCACAGACTACAACATTTGAGCATTTTCGCTTCTCAGAGATCAACTTTAATCATTGGGGATGCTGATATGTTTGCCCAGGTAACATCACCAAAGTCCTGCCTAGTAGAAGCATGGTTTCTATAGAAACAATAAAGTGCCACTTAATCTCGCTTTTAAGTAACTGAGGGAGAAATGGAAGTATGAATATGCAAATATTCCACGTGAAGATTCCACTTCTTTCAACCAGCATATTAATAATATATGTTATCACTCAGAGGTTTTCCATGGAAGTTATCAAAAGAATGAAAAATCCGAGGTAACCACAAACCAATCTTTTAGACTTAGGTTTTAGCCAACCTAAGTCTAGAGAGGGCTCTCTCTTTATAATTTAACTTTTTTTTTGTTAGATTTTAGGCTAGTTCTTAGTGTTCATGAGGATTTTTATTTTAGATTAAAAGTTGGGTGGTGGAATTCATGGAACAAATGGGTAGAGCCAGGTCTTCAAGCCATTGGGCTATGGAGTCAATAAAAGGATAGCATAATTGGATTAGATCATGAAAGGGAGTGTTCACAGGGCAAGCTAGCAAAGTAAAAGGCAAATCTTTAGGTTTAATGGATGAGATGGTTCTAACCAAGGTGAAAGGGAAATGAAGAATCCTTAGACCGAGATCAGAATGAAAGAAAATAGGTTATCATTAACAAAGGGCAATTAAGAATCCTTTTCTATAGACTAGGGGTAGAAACTACAGAATTAAGGGAGCATTTAAGAATTCCCTAACTATGATAGTTTAGCAGAAAACATTAAGAATGTAAACAGTCAAGAAAGAGTGAATTAAAGCAAGTTTTGAAATATCATTCCTAGTTTAACATTCAGATTTCATAGAACACATATGATTATTAAGAAACATAAGGAAAAACAATAATACACGTGAGAGAATACTTATTTGATTTTTGCTTTACACAAGAATCCTGAAAAATATCTGAGCTTTATTCCATGATCCATCAAGTCAATCAAGTTTTGATACAATAGCACTTTGATTTTAGATAAGAGTCTACAGAAATGTCTTTGAACCCACCTCAAATACTTCAAAATGTGAATTATTTATACAAAAAATATTACAAAATATCTCATAACAATTTGAGATTTAATTAAGTAAATAAAAATATCTTCAAGCATGAAGATAGAGACAGATGGAAAATTGCACCATGTTGTCCCTTTTATTATGGTAGTGTTCGCTATTGTAGTTGAGTTTAAGCCCTTTAAGCTGGCTGATATTTGTACACTGGAATCATCTTTATCTTTCATCTTTCACTGATACTCTTTAACCTGCTACTCTTTGACCCTGTTAATCTGTCTCTTATCTGTTTCATCTGGCTACTTTCAGATTTACTGTGGTAACTTATGGTAAATTTGTCATCTTTTCCCACCATTCATCCACAGATAACTTTACTTTGAGCATTCTTATATAGATCTCATCTGCCTCTATGTATTTGGAAAAATTAGGCACGGTGAAAAATAGATGTTTCACCTCATGCTCTAGAAAACAGAGGTTCTCCAAAGTATCATACAATACTTTCCCTATTGGTAAATCTTTGATACCTGCAGGGCGTGCTTGTTCCTTGGCTAAATTCCTTAGTCTATCAGTGTAGTCCAAATGGGTCATAAGTCTGTCATGGATGACCATAGGATTGGGAAAGCCTGTATCCCTCAAAATTTGAAACTTGGCCATGAAACTGTCAATACCCATCTACATGTTATGGCATTTTTCCTCTAGGTTGACCATAAGGTTTCTTTTAGAAAGAATGTTTTTGACTTCTAGGATAGCTTCAATCCTATCATCTATACATAACTCATTTAGCTCATGTCTATTCTTGTTTTTTAAGAAGTGGATGAGTCGATTGGCATCCTCAGGTTGATCTCCCAAATCTTCTCTTACTTTCTTAATAACCTCAGTGGCCACTTTCACTAGTTCCATTTGCTCAAATATCACTTGAATTGATGGCCAAATATCATTGACAGAGTCAATGATATTGGCCCAGAGCATCTCCTTGGTCTGTCCTAGTGGATTTTGTAGAGTTAAATCTTTTTCTAGTGCCTTGATCTTCTCCCCCATCCTTACGACTTTCTGTGTTTCTTCTCTTTGTTGTGTTTAGGAAAGCTTATAGTCAGTTTCTAAGCTTTCCACTTTCTCCTTAAGCCTTTTAAGCTTTGTTGCCTAGATTGACATCTCCTCCATGGATTTCACTAGCTCCATTGTTTTATCTATTGAAGTACCTATTGTTGTAGACTCAATTGTGATTGGTAGTGTTGTGGCAGGTGGAGCTGTTGGTGCCAAATATGCTACCAATGTTGAAGGAACTATAGTTGTTACTGTGGGAATGGCAGTTGTAGAAGTGGTTGCCAAGTCACTTTTTTTGGACTAAATCAATATGTCTAGCTCCTTCTTTGTTTCTTTCCATATGTCATTTAGCTTTAGGACCAAGTCCGTAAACTCTTCTTGTCCTTTTTGTTTTTCCAGGACTTCTGCTATTTGTGGATGATGTAGGGGTGGAATCTTGAGTTGCTTCTTCAAAGCCACTATGTCATCGTTCTTCTTCTTTATCAATCTTTCGATGGCCTTTACACCTTTGGGATCGTGTCCCAAATCAACGATTAAGTCCTCTAAGGACTTGATTCTGGTGTCTTTTGCCTGTGAAGAGGCCTTTTTCTATTAGAACTGAGCTGATATGTTATTTAAGAAGTTTTTCAATTGGTGGGTTGTGATGGCTTTCCTTGTCAAGGTGGAGTAGATCATCTCCCATGTCTATTTTTGCAACTCAATCTAGTCAATAGGATGTACATCCTTTGCCAGTACTTCAAAATCTATATTTTTTAAGTCTACTACTGTTCTTGGTTGCTAAGTGTGGAGCGTTTGAAAGGTATGCTTTTTGAATAGTAATCTAGTGGTTTTCTAATAAGTTTCCTAACCTTTTCTGCATTTAAAGTCTAAAGAATAAAAGGATTTTGATCAATTGTGTGAAAATGGACGAACGAAGCTCAATCACCAATAATCGATGTTTTCTATGCAGAAGGACGCGGAAATAGGGGATCATCAAGCAAAAACGGGAAGCAAAAGGAAAGCAACTGCTGTCCCCTCGCTAGGAAACCGGATGTGGACGCGATCAAGTAAAATTAGAGCCGAATGATCCAGGGAAAAGAACGTGGACGCCAAGACGGAGAACATAAGAAAGGAATGAGAAGAACTGAACGATTAGCGAATCCCTCAGGATCTCTGATCCTGAGGGATCGCTGCTTTAGCTTATCTTTTGTATCTAGATATCTCCGTCATTTCTGTTATATAAAGATACCACGCCATTGAGCGGAGGGAGATAAGCTATATTGTAATTACACGGTTTGGAACAACTCTGAGCATTAAGTTTTGCTGAGACTTGATCTTGTGTATCTTTGTTAATGCAATCAATATAAAGAACTTTGTGTTCACTTTGCCTCTGCATCTGAAGTAACTTTAAGCGGTGTACCATTGGTAGCCAAGGGCCCAGCTCCGATGGTCACTCGCTGTTGTATCATACGGTGATTAGTGTGGTTTGATTATTTCCTTTGTTCCAGCAATCTGATATATCTTTTACATGATAGACTATGCTCTTCAGTTAATTTCTGAATCTGAATAAGTTTCTTCATTCATGTCTCTGTATTATCTAAAGTGAATTTCTCTGACTTGCATCTCGGTATTGGTATGACTGGTATTATCGTTGGATTCATATAGAATATGTGTTCATGAGATTTGAAGATAATATTACTCTGTTCAGAAATAGTCACGTCATACATTACTCTCAGATTGTTGTAATAGCTTAGAATGTGTGCATCTGTTTAAGATTGTTGTTCCATTGCGTTTGTTGTTCCAATTGAGTTAGCTGTTCCATATTATTGACGTTTCCTGTTTGCTGTTCCATTTATTTATGCTGTTTTGATTACTGCTGTTCCATTTATTTATGCTGTTCCATTTACCTATGCTGTTCCATTTAATTCCTGCTGTTCCATTTCATAATTGCTATTCCATTTACTTTTGCTTATTTGCTTTTGTTACTTTCGAGTGATAGCAGGCCTAAGACTGTTGTGAGCCAGCAAGATGCTGCCTGACTCCCAGATCCGTAAGCCTCTGCTTTGGTTTTCTTCTTTATCAGTTTCTAAAGGGAAGGGTTATTGGTTCCGTACCCTTGACTGATCAGATTGATTTGTGTGATTTTATCCTTGAGTTGATTCAGTTATAGTTTAGTATCTGTTTCCTTTCAATTCATTAGAGCACTATACTACCGAGAATTACTTGGGCAAAACAGCCTCGGATTGAGTTACTCTTTGAAAGAACTAAACGATCCCAAATTGACTTAATAATGTGGAATAATTGGTGGTGTGAGAGACCCTAGTTATAGACCTACATTTTGGCGCCGTTGCCGGGGAAGGGTAATAGCCATTTGTCCTTTATAAGTAGTGCGCAAATCTGCTAGGAGG
>APFE030433095.1:0-10392 GCA_000404065.3 Pinus taeda | reverse complement strand
ATTACTATGCAGGTCTAATGTATTTGGGGTGCGTACACGCAGGCAAGGTAGAGAGAACCTGCGTACCCAGAGATAAACATGTTTTCAAGTGACTTTCTCTCTTTTGAAGTTTTGACATGAAGAGCAGAGGTATGGTGCTTGACAAAGAGGACAATATGGCTATTGATGGGGCCATATAACTGCAGATAGTCAAGGTGACAAAATTCAGTGTAACACTCCCTATCAGAATTTTTGCATTAGAGTATATTAGGCAAAGGTTAAATGCAAATGAAATACATTTTGTGGTTGCAAAGAATAAGTCAAAATTCAAGCTAAAGGCTTAGGTTGCTCCATTCATCTATAATACTAGAGCAGTAGGAGAAGAAGAAGATAGGTTATTTAAAAAAATTAAATTTGGACTCAGCTTCACTTGGCCTTATGACCCAATGGGAGTGATTTCTAGGCTCAGAGTTGAAAAAATCACACTACCACGCTTGAAATAGAGCAGTACAAAAATCAGTCAGAGTGGAAGGAGAACACCCTTCAAGAAGCTGAAGAAGAGGTAGTCTCTACCTCAAATGTAAAAACTCCACTTACACAAGAATAGGCAGCTAAACAAGGGAGGGAAGAATAGTCATCCCCTACAACTAAAGCATCAAGTCAAGGTTTTAGAATTGTACATAGAAAGAAGAGACCTAGGATCTCTTTGACGGTTAGTGCAACTATTGAATTACAAAAAGCAACATTTGATGGAATTGGAGAAACATCTCTTTTCACATAGTCTGGTGGATAGACTATTTAGTCTCCCACTCATTCCACCACATCTCATGAACGACAAGTGATTTAGACCAGGGAAGGTAGTTAGAAGGATAAAGAAGATGACATTTTTTATTTCTTCAGTGAAATTAAGAAGAGGAATGAGGAGTTAAAGTTGAACACTTATACTGAATTCTGGAAACATTCTTCTAGTTCTCAAGCCAGACATATTTTAGTCTTCGACTCTGAGAAAGGTAAAATGCAAATGGCTTTCTTACAAGCTCAGATTCCACAGCCTAGGACTACTACACATTACCATAAGCAAACCTCCTCTGAATTTTTTGTCAAATATGTACATCCAATTGACCAAATTGAGATGCACAAATAGATTGGCCAAATGATTGCTTCTACTTTAACTAACATTGCCATGCGTCTTTCAAAAATGTAGGTTGCCTTGGCTAATACACAGTCATAGCTTAATCTTCAGAAAGTTTCATCATTAATAAAAGGCACCAAGATCAAAACTTTGGAGAGATAGTGCTGAAGATGGGGTATGATCCCTCTGATATAAAGGTTGCATAATAAATTGTTAAGAAGAAAATACTGAGATTTCAGTATTAAGGAAACAGCTAAAATTGCTATCTTCAAAAGACACAATGACTAAAGAGACTGAGAAACTGAGACTCAAAAATTTTACATGATGAAGCTCATCATGGAACAAAATCTGCAAATAAAACAGATGGAGGGGAAAATGGAGAAACTTGTCAAAGAGAATGAAGAAACTATAAAAAGGGGAAATATCCCCATGAATGTAGTTCCTCTTACAACAGTCTCTATTACTACAATTTCTACCTCAGGCATCAACAACTACAGGAATAGCAGTAGGAGCTGAACAACTTGCTGAGGTTATTCAAAATTTGTCTATTCAAATAGAGGAAATGAAGAAATTGTAAGATCAACTGAAGACACTACAACACATGAAAGAAGTTGTCGATAGTTCTCATACAGCTAAGTTGCAAAGGGAAAAAATTAAAATTGAGGTATTGCAGAAAGAAATCAACGAGTCTTACCTTGTAAATAAATTGGGTTTAGTAAAGGAAATGTTATGGGAAGAGATTACTAAATCAATCAAAAATATCTGACATTATATCAGGATAATATTTGATCAAAAGGTCTTGTTAGAGAAAGCTCAGGAATTTATTGAAACCATCTCTAAGGAACTTGAGGACATGCTAGAAGTTTCCACTGAAATAATAAAGTTTCTAAATTCTAAAGATAGCTATGAGCTTCAAGAATTAGCTATCAATGGTAGGACATGAACCATACTAGAAGTGAAGAATATTATTACAAAGAAAAATCTCATTCTTAAATGGAAGAAAAATGTAGTAGTGTCAATGTCATAGTTCAACGTTTTTTCAGCATGTTAGAACCCTTGACCACCAAGGTTTTCCCTCTATGCTGGTGATAAATGATAAATTAATGCCCATTGAGGACAGTGTCTGAAAACTTGCAAAGGTCAGTACCAGTGAAGCTACAGTTTCAAACATAAGAGGCGTAGCAACACCAAGGGTTGTGTTGAATGGACTAAGAGATGCCTTTTTCATCCTAAATGAAGTCAGACATATATTTTTAGTGAAACCCACTTTCACCAAATATATAGAAATGGATGAGGTTTATTAAAGGGTGACTAAGTTATCTATCCCAGATAAGAAATGCTAGGAATATTTAACTGATTTAGTTGACTAAAAGGAGGATCAAACAACATTCAACATTTCCAGGGATAGTCATCAAATAGCTCAGCAGTATTCAGCATTTCCAGGGACAATAATCAATAGTTCAACAACAAAATAGTGACAAATTGACTATCAGTTGATATTTTCGATTTTGTATTAATATATTTTTGTAAATTTGTTTAAGATATTTTTTTACCTTTAAGATTGTATAAATAACTTTCTTTAACAAATTACTAAGGGTTGCACCCTTGAAGGAACATTTGTAAGCACTAAATGTATTCATCCTTTTTTGAATCATTAATGCCAAAGCAAAGGATCCTGAATTTTGATTCATACAGTTTCGTATTCCTTGTAAGTTTTCCAGTTTTCATTCACTGTGTTTTCTTCATATTCTTAAGTATTACAAAGATAACCAGATAGGTGTAGTTGAGTTTCAATGCACTCTTACAAGCTTTCTGAAATGATCATCTTTAAAGAGAATGAATTATAAAAACTTTTTGTTTAAGTAATTCCCTCTAAATCATAAAATCATCAGTATCTTTGTAACGTTGGGCATATTTTGTAAAAATTTCTAAACATTGTTTGAAAGTTTTCTTACTTATGGTTATTTAATTTTCTATTTCAAAACTGTAATAGTCATATCATATTTCTGTTTCTACTCATCACCAAATAAGCTAAATCACTGTGTGAATTTTAATAGCACCCCTTTGTTTAATATTAGTATTATTCAAGAAGGTTAGTCATCATTTTTCTAAATCTATTTCATACATTGGTCATCCAAAAATTAAAACAAAACCCCCCAAAAAAAATATCTTAGATTCCTTAGCATGATAGCTAACCATTATCATCTCAGAGATACAACATCAATATGGATTTATTACTGGGGACTCAAATTTGATTAGTTTTCCTGGGTCAACGATATAAATCCTATTACTTTAAGGTGACTAAACGTCTACATAGGTCAAAATCCTTTACCTGGAGACTCCACTCTATCAAAGTGGCACCTTCCAAGAACACTAGATCCAAAGATGAATCTGACACAGTTAGTCCTCTGTCAGATCCAGAAATATGTGTGAGAAAGGCCAATTCTAGAAGGAGACATCAACCATATTCTTCCACTTTAGCGTTGTAGTCTGAAGATATATTACAATTTGATTGCTATAGTAACATTCCATCCAATCCAGATTGGACTCATTTATCACCTAGGGTTGTTGGACTTTTAAATACAGGAGTTGATTTTAAATCATCTTTCCTTATTCATTAACTTGAATCTCATTGAGAACCCCTACTTCCACTAGGATCACCTAAATTTGAGTTTGACTTTGGTGTTCATTTACCTGAATACAAACCTATAGATTTCATATCCTCCACTACTTATTCATTCCCTTCCACTTCTGAATGTTTTGAATCTTCTCCTTCTAAACAACCTGAAGTGACCTTTGCTATATATTCAGATCCACTCTTTGAAACAAAAGAGGATATTCATTCTCAGGTTCACAAGTTAGTTATTAAGACTCCTTTAAGATATTTCAAGACATCTCCTCCTTCTTTATCCCCTCCTTCACCTCCACATAGTCATTCACCCTCTCTATCACCATAATCTTCTTATTCTTCTTCTTTTATAAAAAAACCTCATACACCACCTTCTACTATGGCATTCCAACCCATTGTACATGCAAGATATGTAGCTTTAGTTCTACCTCCAAACCTTGATGCCTTCCCTCCTGGATATTTAAAGCACCTTCCTAAGTATAATGGAGAAACTAGTCCCTCAACTGAAGACCATCTTCAAGCATTTCTAGACTTTGTAGATAACATGAACATAGAACAAGAAAATTTGTACATGAGGTTGTTTATTCTGTCTCTTGATGGAAATGTGAGAACTTGGTTTAGGAAGTCACCTGCAAATTCCATTAGAAATTGGGAAGAGTTAACATATATATTCAAAAATAAATGGGGAGTGAAGAAAGATGCTCTTTACTTTTTGACTGAGCTTGAAGAACTTACAAGAAACTTTGGTGAACTTGTCTCTAATTTTATTAAAATGTTCAACAAACTTTATCATAATACACCCCCTGATTGTAAACCCCATGTAGCAGCAGCCAAATCTAGGTTCTCAAAATCCTTTGATGATGATTTTGTTGTAATGTTAAGAGAAAGAACTTCAATAACTCTTGAAGACATGCAAACTAATGCTATAGAGGTGGAAGAAAATAGGGTTGTGTCAGCCACTCTAGAAGCTAAAGAGGAAAAGGCCCAAAGAAAAATTAAATCTAGTCAAGAGGCCTCTATTTCCTCTAAGACTAAAACTGAATATTATAAAATAGATGAGATAACTTCACTTCTTAGAAATCTATCTAATAGAATTTCCAAGATTGAGACTTAACCTAGAACAATTCAATAAACAACCGCTCGACCTCAAAATCAAAATCAAGGCCAATAAAAAAGAAATCCATCATTACAAATTCTTCAAAGGCCTAGTAATGATCAGTAGGTTCCAACTCCTTTACTGATAGTTGATCAATAACCTGATGACAATACTATGACTATCACTGAAGACCTTAACAATATATATACCTCTTCTAGTCAGACCACTATTATTCCTCTCTCTCAACAAAAATAGGTTCAACAAGACCAAGATTCCTCACACACTTCCAAATACCATGCCTTCTCTGAATTCCTAATTGTAGTGATGAAAAAAAGATATGATCTTAGACCTAGACCTAGCCCTGGAAGACCTCCCAAGGAACCTCTAATGATTAAACCTTGTACCAAATCTGTTGAAACTCATACAACTATTATTTGACCATTAAATCAATCAACTGATATAGCTCCAATTGAAAAAACTGTCTTAACTACATTTAATGTTGAAAACGAGTTAGAAAGAGTTAAAATTCCAATACCAATTTCAGAACTTTCTAAAAACCTTTGATATAAAAGTCAAGTCTCCAAATGGAAACAAAACACCTCAGTTGTTGATGAAAGTGATGTTATTAGTCTTTAAGATGAAAATCCAACAATTTCGTTTGGTCTTAGCTCAAATATGATAAATGAAATAGTACCCCCTTTCTATGTGACTCTAAATACAAATGATTCAATGTTATACAATTGTATGCTTGATTCTAGAGCATCACATAATCTCATGCCAAAAACTATCATGGATCATTTAAATCATGGCATAACTAGACCTTATCATGATTTGTACACCCTTGATCCGAAGAGGGTGCCTTGTCTAGGACTGATTAAGGATCTAGTAGTCACTCTTGCTGATATCCTAGTGAAAAGCATAGTGTTAGATATAGTTGTCACAGATATCCCTCCTAAATTTGGAATGCTCCTTTCAAGGTCTTGTTGTGCCAAATTAGGGGGAACTCTTCAAATGGACATGTCTTATGCCATTATTCCAGTTTACTAGGGAGAACAACTTAGGTTGTATAGAGAGGTAATATTTGTGCACATTGTGTGCAAAACAGATCAACCAATGAACCATCCCATTTCTACAATTGATCAAGATTTTGGCTGCTTTCAACTCTTTTCGAACCAAATGCATGACTCTCAAGTAAAAATTGAAGATATAATTGAAAACCCTATACCAAAATAATCCAAAGTATGGAAGTTATTCTTTGATTTTTCTTGTACAAAATATGGAGCAGGAGTTGGGGTAGTATTAATGTCACCAAAAAAGGAAAACATTACACAATCATGTAAACTTGATTTTGAAGTTACAAATAATGTAGCAGAATATGGGGCTTTACTTATAAGACTATAGTTAGCCAAAAGTTTAAAGTTACAAAATATGAGTGTTTTCAGTGACTCAAAGCTCATTGTTAAACAAATTAGGAATCTTTGCCAAAAAAAACATCCTAGGCTTAGATCATATCGAAATGAGGTTTGGGACTTAGTTGAAAATTTCTTTAATGCTTTTAATTTGACTTATATCACAAGACATGAGAATATTCATGCAGATTCCCTTGTCTCTACTAGTTCATTTAAACTTCTCGATCAAATTGATGTACTCTATCAAATACAAGTCAATAAAAGCCACCCATCCCAAACAATTTAAAATACTGGCAGATATTTGAAGATGATCAACAACTAAAATTTTTTCTACATGTTATAGATGAATTTTCAGTTCTACAAATTGATGAAAATAGAACAGAAACAAACGAAAACACAAATGAAAATGATAGTTCAAATTTAAATTCAAAAATTTTAAATCATGACATCATACAATTGTCTGACAATTTTATTCCTAAAGGTCCCATTCCTTTAGAGAAATTATTTGATCAAAATGATGTCCTTTGAAACCCACAGTCAATTTCTCCACAAGATGACATAGAGGAAGTAAATATTGGAACAAATGATGAGATTAAGAACATCAAAATATGTGTGTCCTTAGATCCCCAAATCAAAACTCAATATCTTAAGTTACTTGAAAAATATAAGGACGTTTTTTCTTGGACCTATGCTGATCTAAGGACTTATGATACATCACTGATACAACATAAGATTCCTTCAAAACAAGAAGCTAAACCTTATCAACAAAAACTTAGGAGGATTAATCCAGTTCTTCTACCAACTGTAGAAAAGGAAATCAAGAAAATGCTAGATGCCCATATTATTGTCCCTCTTAGATACTCTAACTGGGTTGTCAATTTAAATCTTGTTAGAAAGAAGGATGGAGAAATCAAAATTTCTGTGGACTTAAAAAATTTGAATAAAGCACCATGAGGAGATAACTACCATTTACCTAAAACGAATCAGTTACTTTAGATGGTTTCAGGAGCACAAAGAATTTCCATGCTTGATGGTTTTTCAGGGTACAATCAGATAAATGTTGATCCAACAAACAAAGAGAAGACAACTTTTACTACACCCTAGGGTACATTTATGTATTCTGGAATGTCGTTTGGCTTGTCCAATGCTAGAGCAACTATTCAGAGAGCTATGGACATAGCTTTTATGGGTCACATAAACAAATTTGTAGCTATTTATCTTGATGACATAATTGTTTTTTCTAATTCTGATGAGAAACATCTAAAGCACTTGATGAAGGTTTTTGACAGGTGTAGAAATTTGGAATATCCCTGAGTCCTAAAAGTCTCTATTTTCTATCAAAGAAGGAAAGGTTCTAGGCCATATAATCTCAAAAGAAGGGGTGGTGATTGATCCCAAACATGTTTCTGCTATAAAAACATTGTCATTACCTAGAAATAAGAAATAGATTCAAGCCTTTCTAGGCGAGATTAATTTTTCAAGAAGGTTCATCCCAAATTATGCTGAAATTGTAAAAGATATAAATGATATGCTCTAAAAAGATCATGATGTTAAATGGACTATCTCATCGAAGTATCCATTTGATCAAATCAAGAAATATATCTCTGAAGCTCCAACCTTGGCCAGCCCTGATTATTCCAAACCATTTAGTATCTTTTCCTTTGCCTATAAAACAACCATTTCTACTATTTTATTAGAGAAGAAGGAAGATTACCATGACCAACTTATAGCCTTTTTCAGTAAGGTTATGAGAGATGTTGAGCTTAAGTATGACATAATTGAGAAGCAAGCCTCTACCCTTATACAAGCCCTCAAATCATTCAGGATGTATGTCCTACATTCGCCCATTACTTATTATGTTCCTAATATTGTTGTAAAAATTGTTTTAACCCAACCAGACACTAACGAGAAGAGGGGTAGATGGATCACTCAAATATTGGAGTTTGATCTAACTATCAAAACCATAAAGCTAGTAAAGGGTCAAGGATTATCTAAGATTCTAGCTGAATCAAATTGTAAAGTGTTGGACATTAACTCCGTTTTGGAAATACAAGGGGAGAATCCACAAGAACCTTCTCAAATTTCAGATAGGAATAAGCCACAAGAACCTTATGTCTATGCAGAAGGGGAGAATCCACAAGAACCTTTCCAAAATATGAATGAGGAGAATTCACAAGAACCTTCCCATCATCCTAAAGAAAATAATCCACAAGAACCTTTACCTTCAGATCAGACCATCACTCTACACAATGATGAAAAATATCTTTTATCAAATTGGTATCAAGATATTGTAAATTTCTTAATCCATTTTGAATGTCCACCATCATTCTCCAAAAGTCAATGTAAAACTCTCAAATTGAAAGAAGTCAAGTACTGTATCATAAACACAAATTTATACTGGAAAGACCCACTCAATAGCCTATTATTATGTTTAACATAAACAGAAACTGAAGGAATATTGATCAATTTCATACAGGATTTTCTGGAGGACATCATGCTTGGAGAGCAACAACATATAAGATATTAAGGGTAGGATTTTATTGGCCAACATTGTTCTTAAAAGTAGGAGCAAAAGTCAATATTTGTGTTCCTTGTCAAATGTTTGCTGGTAAGAAAAACTAGTAGCTCTTCCACTAATCCCTACAATAGTATCAACAACTTTTCTCCAATGGGGATTACATTTTATTGGAGAGATTCATCCTCTTCAAGAAATTAGCATAATGGATACTCACTAAAACATACTACTTTACTAAATGGGTCGAAGCAATTCCAGTAAGAAATGATATTGATTCAATAGTAACCAAATTTATTGAAGAAAACATCTTTTCTAGGTTTGGTTGCCACAACATTTTCCAGTGTCAAAATGATTGAGTTTTGCTAGAAATATCAGATTCTGCTACATCATTCAACTCCATATAATCCTGAAGGTAATGGTCTTGCATAATCATCCAATAAAAGTCTCGTAAAGGTGATCAAAAAGACTTTAGCAGATCATAAAAAGAGTTGGAACTCTCATCTAATTTATGTAGACTGGGAAAACGGGATTACTCCAAAGAGATCTGCTAGAAAAACTCCTTTTAAGTTAGTCTATGGGAAAGATGCAATTTTCCCTACCAACTTGGCTTTCCCTATTTTGAAGTTTCTGTAGGATTCAACTGATGAACGTGATGATTTTTCAAGGAAAATAAATCAAATTATTGAACTAAATGAAAACTGAGATGAAGTTCAATGCAAATTGAAAAAGTATCGGAATAAGATGAAGATCATGTTTGATAGAAGAGCCAGGGAAAGGGACTTCAAGGAGGGTGATCTAGTTCTAAGATGGGATTCTACAAGAGAATACAATGGAAAGAATGGCAAGTTTGACAGCGTATGGTTTGGACCTCTAGCTATTGCTAAAGCAAAGGGAAACAACACTTTTGTGCTACAAAATATTGGGCGACTATATTCCACTTATTGTGTTAATGGAAGGTTCCTCAAACATTACATTCAGTATTGAGAAGTAGAAGTAGATTTCATTATTATCATTGTAAAAAGTCTGGTTTATTTTACTTTTCAAACTATCACTCTGAGTTTTCGACAACAAAGACTCCATAGCCCGAGGAGAAGGTACATGGATCTACACGTTCTCTGCATTCTATAGAAGAAAGAAGTTCCCATTTGGAGCTGATGTTGTAACATATTTTGGTTTTAGTAAGGTAGAATAATGTAAACTTTGAAATAGAAACTATAATCTCAAAATGGTAACTTTGGCCAAAAAACCCCGTAAAATCATCAAAACCAGTGCTAAAAATGAAAAGTGTTGGTGCTGGAATAACACTTTTTTTTCTAGGGTAAATTTTCAACATGTTTTAAAAATGGCGGTGAAAACCAATTTTTTTGCAAGATTTGTCCAAAAAACACCCTGAAAACGAAATGTTGATGTTGGAATAACATTTTTTTTCAATGGTAAATTTTGTGCAAAAAACACTCTCAAAACGAAAAGTGTTGACGCCAGGATAACAAAAAAAGATTCAAGGGTAAAATTTCAACATTTTGAAATAATGGCATAAAATATTTTATCATGACCCTGAAAAACATTAAAATTTAAAAAAAATAATGAAAACATAAAATAAAATTAAAATTAAAACAATGAAACAACACAAAA
>APFE030433085.1:0-13846 GCA_000404065.3 Pinus taeda | reverse complement strand
CTAACTACTGATCTGCCAAGATTAAACAGTTTGGACAGATTTCTTTCTCTATTCTATAACAAAAATTGAAACATGGCATGATCCAGATTAGGCTGTTGGACCATCCATCAAAATTTTAATATACATGAAGGCATGTACACACCTTGCCTTCCTTGGAAATATGGGATCTTTGAATCAGCAAAGTAGAGCATATTTGGCATTTGAACTCGCCAATCATGAAATATGAAACCTATTGGTATAGGTATCCAACAGAACCAATCATACCGTCAGCGGCATGAGACCCTCAAGGAGCTGCAGTTATTTGACCATGTTTTGGAAGATCAGGGATTTTTTCATGTAAAGTACCTGACTGCGTATAAACGAGGTCAAGGAACTAAGCCTGAGCAATGACTTGCTCTTCAGTGACAACTCCTACCTTAGCTACATCTTCAGTTATTTTAGGTAACAATGATATAACGAACCATTCCGCTAAAATTTGATCCAGAATAAAAACTTTCAGCAAACACCTTCTACGTCGCCATTCATGAATATGATTAGAAATATATGTGGACGTGGATTGTTTCAGTGAAGTTAACAGTTCCGTGCCATTGTCATATCTAACAGGCATCTGAAAATGAGTTAAGAAAGAAGTGGCTAACTGAATGAAATTATAAAAAGAGCCTCGTGGTAACTCAATGTACCATTTGGCAGCAAGACCAATCAGACTTCGTTGAAAAAGATGTAGTCGAATTGAATCATCAATGACGGAATTAGATGCACACCAGAGGTGATAATTCATAACACGATTTGATGGATCCTCTCCTGACTTACCCTCAAATTTCGAGATATCACTCGGCAACTTACTAGGCATTGGCGGCCAATACGGAAGATAGTAAATTGGATCGTTCGTAAGGTGTGACAAATCAGGTAAATCGAAAGTTGCAATAAATGGTAACTGACAGTTAGGGTCGTGAAAACCTTGGGTAACAAGACCAGCCCCAGAAGGAGGATATCAAGGATAACCTGGAATTGGATTTACATTAGGAATGTCATAACCTCCCGGGAAACCAGGATTAACCATACCAAACTGGGGTTGCTGAGGCTATTGATAAGTATAGCCAGGATACGGTTGATACTGATAAATTGGATTTTGTACAGTAGGACCAAATTGATACTATCCCTAGTACGGTTGATAAGTGAATTGTGATTGACTTGTGACAGTCGTACTTGGACCAGCTTGTCCTACAGGCATCTAGACCGAAGTTTGAACTGTAGGTCCTGACTGTGGTAAAGAGGCTTGAGGATTTTGCACTGATACAGGAACAGTAGAAACCGGAGCTACAAGTACTCCAGAAACAGATGTGGTAGGTTGAAGAGAAGTTGCATTAGTTGCAGCAAGAGTTTGAGGCGGAGTTCGAGGTGAGCTAGGCCCAAGATGCTGAACTAAACCAGGTGTAGAGGTTTGAATAGTAGGTTGGACAGGTTGCTGGGTTGAACGAGAAACCAAAGGTTGTCCAGGTTGACTTGATAACTGCACATTAGATTGCATAGTTTGTTGAGTTTGAGATCGATCCCACACTATATTCATTCTAGGGTATGGACCCATAAAAGGTTGTGCATATGGAGGACCATAACCTGGTTGAACATAGCGCTGATAATTAAGCGGCACATTTCCAGCTCCTTGTAAAAATGGTTGACCAGAAGGTGGTTGGAAACCTTGAGTTGGGTACTGACCTTGAGGTTGATAACCCTGAGGCACGTATTGAAACTGGGGTTGACCTTGAGGTATATATTGAAACTGGGGTTGACCTTGAAGTATGTACTGAGTCTGGGGTTGACCTTGAGGTATGTATTGTCCTTGAGGTTGCCCCCCATGCAGTAACTGACTACTTGAGGTTGCCCCCAAGGTGGTAACTGACTACCTTGAGGTTGCCCCCTAGGCGGTAACTGACTACCTTGGGGTTTCCCCCCAGGTGGTAACTGACTACCTTGAGGTTGAGGATTTGGAATACTACCAGACATCATAAGGATTTCTTTTGTGCTCAACGCTTAAGCTCCATTATTACCAATTGATAACTCATGTTCGATTGGTTGAGGAGATGCTCCTGAAAAAGTACCAGTGAGTGACTGGTACCCCAAAGGAACAGAAGGACCACCATATAAAAATGTTTCCGGTGTTTGGGAAAACATAGATGACAGTCTTGACATATTCAATGGAGGATAATAACCTCTTGGTGTAGGATGAAAAGGAATTCGAGGTGGTGAAAAACTAAGACCCAGGTTTTCTAAAAAACAATTCAATGATACATACCAAGTGTCACTCCTAAAAGGACTGTAGAATATTGATTCACGCTCCCTAAGATTTAAAGTTGGTTAGTTTTCAGGAAGAATTGCGTCTTCATCCGGACTGACCAGTTTTTCAATATAAATGAGGCTAGAAGGAGGATTTTGGGTAATGATATTGCCTACCCTAGGTGAACCAAGACCACTAGAAGTTGGGGAAGCAAATCTTGAAGTTGGAGTAGCAGCAGGTTCAGTTTCGGGCTCAAAAATTTCATGTTCTTCAGCTAATTCACTGGTAGGAGAAATACTACCAGTAACTTCGGAAAATGAAATTGGCTCTTGAATGTACTCTGTTGTTTGTATTTGATAATCAGGATGAACAATTAAACATGACTCTCTGGCTTCTGGTGATCCAACTCTATTGTCATTAGGTGATACAAGATCTCGTAGCCCTTCAAGCTAACTTGGTGTGTACTCGGGAGGTTTCCCTTGAAGTCTACGAGATTGTCTTGGTAATTCAGCCACGATTAAATATTTAATTAATCATAAGCAAACAAAGAAAATTTCAATAAAACCACCTAAAGTCTCTAAAGAAACAAACAACTGAATCACACGCCTAAAAAATCTAAGAGTTCAAACCACACACAAACAGTAACTTCCCGTACTAAAAACACTATTTGGTGATGAAATCCAACATCGTAAAATTTTAATATAGAAAGGGCGGTTGGAACAGTTACCCCAAAAACCTGCTTAATGAAACAGACTGGCACAAGTTTCTTCACAAAACCATCTCGAGTGAAGAGAACCCCCCAGAGATTCCAAGTGAGTCTAGTCGACGTCTGCTCCAGGTACAGTGAGACCCATCCTTTACCGTCACCTTAGGAAATAATCTTAAGTTTATGGCCACTAAAGTTACTAACAGTAACAAATACAACTAGGGGAACAATCTACGATCTGATCTACGCGCAAGGGCAGAGTAACAAAGCTCAATCCCCTTGAAGGCTCCTCGACATGATCAATCCAAGGTTTACCAACAAGTGACCCCAGGCTCCTCGACAATGGTTAATCCGAGGTTTACCGTTTATAATACGCGCAAATCTTCTATCTTTCCCAATGAAACAGACTTGATTGTCTCAAAGGTTTGGACATGATCTCGTGATTGACTCCTTTAAGAGAAGCTTCCCAAAATGTATCAATTACAATTGGATTTATTTCCTACCACAAGATATAGCTACTTGTTTGTTTTAACTATCTCAGAGAGTTAATTACTCCCTACTCCAAGATACTAGCCTAAGCTATATTAGTGATAAGAGCCCTAAAAATAAAAAGATTACTAGATCAATTTTAATTAAGTGTTGCTTTTATGGGTTGTTCTTTAAGTCAATAGGTATGGAAATGAAATTTTGATGGTGTGAAGACTCGACTCCAAAAACACTAAAAAATGCACCTAAAATGATAAGCAATTCGTTTTTCCTTCAATGAAATTCTAGCTAAAAGAAAGAGTTTGAGAATGCAATTCTTTGAGAAACAATTCTTTCTTTCAACATGTAAATGAAAAGAAAATATTTTTGTCTTTTTCAATAAGAACTCAAAACGAGACTACTAATTAATGCTCACAATAATCCCTTTCCTTTTTCAAAACTCGAAACTACAAAAAACAATTTACTTCAAAAGAGATTTACAAGTTATAGAAAACACTCAAAACTACAAAAATTAATCTTGAGATCTAAAAATTTTTAAAAACCTAATTGAATAAAAGCTTCACTTCTTTTTTAGGATGTTTTACTTAGTTGTTCAATAAGCTAAGGATTCATTTGTTCAGAATAAAAAATCAATCAAAAAACATCAAGATATGTTTTCTTTTGTAAAAATGAAATTCAAAACTTATAACAAAGCTTGTTCAAAGATTTGCAAGGAGAAAACTAAATCTATTTCTCTCAAAGGATAGATTTCACAACCAAGTCAGACTCATCAAGAAGACAAAAAGACACCAGGGTAATCTAAGGTTTCTTAAGCTTCTGATATTTGAGTCACTACATAGACCAAGTGAAAACCACTCTAGGCATGCAAAACTTCCAGAAAATCATCTAAAACAAAAATACCATCGGAACTCACTCACAAGAGATTTTTGACAGGAAAAATGCGGATCTGAGTAGACACTAAAGACCTTAAATGAAACCTAACTTAACTGGAAGAAAACATTTTTAAGTTTTTCAAAAAAAATTACAGGGTCCGCAGGCTTCCAGAAGAACCAGGTACGGTCCTACTCTGTTTACTAAAGGAAAAGTGCAGAGATTCCTGTACTGTCTGTAAAGAGAAAGTGCGGTCCCCTGAAAACTAAAAAAAAAACAAAAGATAATCCAGATTCTAAAAACTACCCAAGCCAAAATACATCAATCAAAAACCAGAAACGAAAACAAGTTTCACAAGTCAAAGACAAAGGAAAACCAAAAACCAAATTCAGTTCCCCAACGGAGTCGCCAATTTGTTGGCCGGATAAATCGATCTTGCGGACAAGACCGATCTCCCTAGTATCAAAAGATAGTCTAGCAACAAACAGACAAACAAATCTATCTTTCTCTAGACATATGTGATTTATAAATAAATACTATAGAGGTGTTAAGACCCTACTTTAGATCGAATGCTTGTTCGTAGTAGCCATCCTCCAATCATTCGAAAGAACTACCTTTGAGAACCTACAATCACAAACAAGCAAACATTAAATAGCACCTACATAGCAAATATCATAAATCATGTCTATTATGGTGATCAAGGAATCCATAAAATAAACCATGAATCAACAGCTTATTAAGAAAAACAAACTTATTTGTATTAACTTTGAAGTAGAAGAACGTTACAACCTTTTCAGCCTTGATGTTGAACAAGCTCTTCCTAGGGTCCGAAACAAGAATTTCCTTACTTTGACAAGCCTTGCACTCTTCCAAATGAGATCATAGAGGTATGTAATCTCTCCTCATAAAAACTCAACTAAGAAGACTAAGTTCCAGCAGCATTTCACCTCAAAAATATTTAGCTTTCAACCTCCCAAGTAACCAGCCCAATGCTTCATTTTATAGTGCAGAGGAGGAGGTTATAGGTCCACCTATGAAGGGATAGAGTCCTCCTTCAAAGGGATAAGCTCCTCACATCAAGGGGTTAGCTCCTTAAGGTATGGGATGCATGAACCTTAAGAGAGCGAACTTGCCACCCCAAGATTCCTTCCAGAAACTTCTAGAAATGACTGAAAGTGAGTTTTTCTAGAATATACTCGTACCTTTTTAACTTTTACAGGGGTCTGCACCCATAACACAGAGACAGAGTGGTCAGGTGCGCAGGAGACATGACCATTAGGTGCGGGACCACAGGTAATGCAAAGAGAAAGTGTAGAACCAGAATTTTAGAGACTTTTGAGGGCTTTCTCTTATTCTCAAGGCTTGATATGAGGAACTAAGGCTTAAGACTTGCAAAGGAGGAAAGTATGAGTGGTAATGGACTCACGTAGAATACAGAATGTCAAGATGACAATTTTTAGTGCAACACTCTCCCAACCAAGGTGGGTTTGTTAAAGGCATGCATATCCTGGACAATGTGATTCTAGTGTAGGAAATCATTCATTCCAGCTAACAACACCAAGAGAAAGGCATGCTCATTAAGCTAGACATGGCGAACGCCTTTAACCAAGTAAGGCATTCTTTCCTCCTCCAAGTTCTTTCATATTTTGGTTTTAGTTCTGATTTTATAAAGTTGATTAAAGAATGTATAGGAGAGCCTTGGATAACTCCTTTAGTAAATGGCAGGCCGGCAAATTACTTCAAAGCCTCGAGGGGCATAAGGCAAGGTTGCACTATCCCCCTTCTTGTACATTTTGATGGCAAATTCCTTGAGCCGAAAGCTGATAGCAGAGAAGTTAAACGGGACACTCCCAGGCATCAGGGCGATAAAAGGAACAATACCAATCAACCACGCCTTGTTCACCGATGACTCTCTCCTTATGGGAGGTGCCTCCATTAAAATAGCAAGGGCTTTCAACGATGTTATCCAAAGCCTCTGTAGAGTTTCTGGAGCTCTGGTCAATAGGAGGAAAAGCATTCTGTATGGCTGGTCGGTAGACCAGCGAACTATTCATCGGATTGCTCAAGCCTTGGGCTTCATAGGTTACATCTCTTGTGACAAACTCAAGTACCTAGGTCTGCCTTTAACAGTGGGAACCAACAAGGCCCTTCACTGGATGGAAATTATCAGCAAAATCAAGGCAAAAATGACTGCGTGGGGCAGCCAGTGGCTTACCTCAGCCGGGAAGCTTATCCTTGTAAAATATGTTCTCCCCTAGCCCAATCTATCAGGCTTCATTTCTTTTAGCTCCAAAAATGATCGCCGAACAGCTATCTAAGTTGATTCAAAATTTCATGTGGCAAGGAGGAAAAGGGAATAAAAAAAAAATCATCTAGTAAGTCGGGACATTGTGAAAAGGCCTCTATCAGAAGGCGGACTTCAAGTAAGAGATCCTGGCTTGGCCAATCTGGCTTTGGGAGGAAAGATTCTCTGGAAAATCTTCTCAAATCAACGACATCTGGTAAGTCAAGTTCTAATTAAAAAATATCTGCATAGGATCTCTATATATAATATGGATGAAGGAGCTTCCTGCAAAGGAACCACTCTATGGAAGCTATGCAGCCGAGGCTAGCAGTTCTTTAAAGACTATCTCTACAAAATCCCTGGAAACAGAAAAAGAATTGGGTTGTGGGAAGATAAGATAATGGGCCTTCAACCCCTTTGCCCCTGAAATTGTAGATTTGCATGACTGGCTTATTCAGAATGGAATCCACAAGCTGGCTGATATTTCATCTTGGGATTCTAGTGGGAATTCGAGTGACTGGGCTTTCCACCGCCTCCCTGATAGGCTGCTTCCTCAACTTCACTTCTTTCTAACTGCTATCTCAGGTCTAGCTCCAGTGCACCTTCATTCAAGGGACAAGTGGGGTTGGGGTAACACTGGAGCTTACTTAGCAGCTCAGGGATTTGCAACTCTCCAAAAACATCATCCACAGATCCACTCCCCTTTGCTTTGGCAGCATGTATGGGACCCCTTTGGCCTCCCAAAGATTAACTTCTTCAGCTGGATTCTCATGCACAGAAGGGTCCTCACTGGATATAACTTAGTGAAACATGGAATTATAGGACCCCATAGAGGCCCTCTCTGTTGTTTGGCTCAGGAAACAATTGAACATATGTTCATTAACTGCCCCTTTACTCAAGAAGTATGGTCTTAATCAATGCTTGGGCTCAATGCTCAAATAACAGTGCAACTCTTAGTGGTTAGTCTATTCGCTTCCTAGAAAGAGTGCTCCCCTCACGCATTGAAGAGCAAATCAATGTGGGCCAAAATATGGTATGCTATTCCAAAATACATCTGTTGGGAAGTGTGGTTAGCTATGATTGAAGCCATCTTCAGTAACAGATTACAAACTCCCAATGTAGTGGCTGCCAAAGCCAAAGCACTGTTGTTGGAAACTTATGAGAATCGACGTCATAAGAAAGACAATGCGCTCCTCCCTGAAGAGATCAGTTGGCTCGGTGAGTCCCTGAGGCATCTCAGCAATAAAAAGAATCCCTCCTTTCCCTACCCCAACCCAGAGTGGAGGCTTTAAACCTTTGAATTGGATTTCTAAAAGTGGTGGAAAATTTAGGGCAATGTTACAATATTCTTCGACGGAGCCTCTAAAGGAAATTTGGGGATATCAAGAGCAAGGGGAGTAATCTACTCCCTAGATGGGCACAAAAGAGACAGCTTCAACAGAGGCTTAGGACAGAGCACTAATAGCCAGGCAAAGATTCTAGGATTGCTCAAAGCTTTCCAACTAGCCCAAGGGAATAGAGGAATAAACCCACAAGCCTTTGGGGACTCGGAAATCCTGATAAAAATACTCAACACAGGTGATTATCTTAATAACCCAACACTCAACAAAACTCTTGAGAGACTAAGTGTTGCAGAGCTTCACTACCATTTCATTCTACCACATCCTCCGAAGCCTAAACAAGGAAGTCGACACAAGGGCAAACATGGGTTGCTTCTTACCCCAAGGAGCCCTGTCAAAGAACAATGAAGCACCAGAATGGTACCCAATTCCTTAACATAGAATTCTAACCTGCTCAAGAATAGTCACTGGTGGCAATGGCTCTTGGTTCTGCAGTTACCATGATTGCCCAAAAACTGGCGCAGGCTCACACTCTGTGGAAACTACAATATAATATTGGCATCATATTAATATATAGCTTGTTTTTGTGACTCAAATCATATATTACAGAGATCACATTATTCCAATGACTCGCTATGCCCTTAGACTCATACATTTTTGTAGAGGCTCGAATCTTCTCTTCTATGGCCTGAATTAATATTCAGTGGCTTGTTTAATATACAATATGGCATTACTTGTATGGCTCGTCCATATCACACTGACATTTCTTTTAAGACTCAAATCACATTATCCTATAGCTCACATGTAGTTCAATGGATTATGAATTTACTTATGATGGAAATGCTTAGAATCTTCTCTGCTCCAGCAACAAAATCAGAACCTTAAATTGTGCTAGGCTCTCTCATCACTCTCATATAAACAATGAGATAATGAAGCTGCTCAGAAAATTTTTCAAGATCAGAGGACACAGAGTGTTGCAGGACCGTCTAAGGGCACATGCAGGTCTCGTCTTATCCTAACAGAGAGAATGGGAACTGGAAAATATGTTGTCTCCCTTTTCTTTTGTAGGCTTCTGTGCACTAACCGAGGAATGCATTGTAACCACGCTAGAGTGTTTAAGTTGGTTCCTCCTTGAATGGCCAATGGATCCAATCAGTCTCTGTTGAGACTGAGTCGCCTAAAATCAATGGCTGATGCATTATGTAATAGTGGTGTTAGGCTCCGGCCCAACCTTTTTCTATAAATAAAATTCAATCGTTCTTGTTAAAAAAAAATATTTCCTAAGTCTAAACTTATGGAATATGGTTAATTAATCAATATTAATTAAGTCAAGGAAAGAATAATTTAAAAACTCACTCGGATCAATCTAAAGATGATCTCAGCCATCGATTATGGTTTAATCTTAGTTGTTTGTGCTCCAACAAAGTATTTTAAGATGAGGTAGATGTGGTGATGGAGTGTGACATAGGTAAGTTCCCTCTGCGGACAAAGGCAACCCCTCTAGCCCTAGAGTGGGTCTAGTCACTGCAAAGACAATACCAAAGAAAATTTCCTTAGAAAGTTAGTGTTATGAAGGCCTACCTTCAGTTCGACGTTCGATGAAGTCCTTGTCGTGTTGCTCCAGCTCTTGTTCTCCTAGTCACTTATACCTGAAAACAACATGTAGAGAAACACCACAAACGCAATAGAAAACGACCAAGCAATCTACTTGAAGAGTCAAGGAACCTCAAGCTATCGACATACAATTTAACACATGATATATGAAACAAGCTATTGATTTGTACTAATATAAATCAAAGTAAAACTTACAACCGAGCCTTGACGTCGTAAGCCTCCTCGAAGGGTCCTCTCGGCATGTCTCCGTAAGCATTTACTTGTGAACCGTCTCCCAAGGGAACATATGACTCTCTCTTTCGTCCAAAAGGATTGATGCTAGGAAGTTCTCAAGCCAACTCTACTCAAACATCTCTCAAACCAAAATACATATGAGGCTACTTCCACACTTCAATAACACTCTCTACCTCTACTCCCCTCTTAGAAACCTGAAACTATCAAATTACATCTAGCTATCATCCAGTTACATCCAAGCTAGCTGATCTCATTCATGGAGGAGATATTTATAGGAGGGAGAGGTTCCATAAGAGATGGGAGGAAGAGCTTATCTCTTAGGGAGGTTGCACAAAAGGTGGAACAACTATCCCAGAGCAGAGAGGCGAGCTCAACTGACCCAATAGCCAGCCCTAGGACCGCCCATGAAGCAATTTCATTTCGAAGTTTCTACAAGTTGTTGAAAAACTTGCCAAATCTGGCTCGTTGCGGGTGAAACATAGGCACAGAGTGAAGAGTTCACTAGGGCTAGTGTTAACTTGTCCATCTTCGCGGGAGGGATAACTTCTGACCTGCGACGACCCAGAAACTTAGGTAAAAAGGAGTCTTCTTCAAGGATAATGAATTGAGACATTCTTCCTGAGATTGCAAGGAAGGTAATGACACATAATTGGCAACATGACACAACACATATGTCAGTAAAATGGACCGGCAGTGTCTAGTCTTAGGTAATGCAAGGTTGGTAACAAATTATTGTGTAACATGGAGATAACACTTCCATAGTTTGATTTCTGAGCAGATTGATTCCCAGAGTAGCAGCAGTCAATTGTCAGAGACAGAGCTATAGATCAAAGCAATGAGATAGGGGCAGAGACAGTGAGGTTGGAGGAGGTATTCCAAATCCAACTAGTGCATTTGTAGAGAGGTTGACGTACGGGCACCGCAATAGTCTCTAGAGGTAAGATCAATTTGCTAAGAGTGAGAGGCGTTTTTAGTTCCAGAGGTTAGGAAGGAATACCAGAGTGCTGGAGAAGCATATTTCTACTCAAAAGAAGGAAAAACGACTTCATTAGAGACTATTCTAAGGCTAGACGTCCAACAAGTTGCACAGAGCAATGCAGAGGCTAACGTAGAGGGTTAGAAGGGCAAATTTCTGAAAGTAAGTCATGCTGGGAGATTCCCTGTGGGGTGAGGAAAATTCCTCACTAATTTTTACCAGTATTTTTCTCTGTAGGATTACCAGATTTTGGGATCCAGTTGTACTTGGAATTTCTCACTGCTACATGATAATAAAACCTCAGTAGATACACCGATTTTCCCAAGTTGGGTTTTTCCAGGGACTTTTGTCCAAAAATAATTGTGTTATTTTTATGTGTGTTTGCTAGCATTTCTCAGTTTCCAACGCATTATTTTTCCGCATTTTTTATTTGTGGAGGTTGCAATGTCTTTATTTCTATTTTGTTGTAGCAATAAACTGAAAAATTTATTTATCAGTTAGAAGAAGTAATACCAGTTACTGGAATAGGATTTCGGTATTGGAATTTTCACATCAATCTCTATTGTTGGGCTATAGTTTTGTCGTTGTAGGATCGAACTTCGAGAAAGTGCAGAAAGAAGGTCGAAGGAAGACTCACTAGGTCATCCTCAAGACCTAGAAGAAGGAGAAACTTAAGCGAAGATCACAAAGAGCCTTGAAATCCCTAAATTTAGTCACATGTGTGAAGGCAGCAGTCGCTGGAAGGGCCAAATCTAAGAGGATGGTCCTAGATGGGGTTTGGAATTACTTAGTATCACATGTTTCTTATTTGAATACAATAAAGGAAATGTGGGATGTTGTCGTAAAGTTGTGTGAAAGTCCCTAAGAGAATAAAGGATTGTCAAGGAGAAGTTGAGGACCACTAAGATGCAAAAGGGATAAGGTGTTGCACCTTATCTCACTAGAATCCATATGATCAAAGATGAACTTTTGGAAGTAGTAGAAAAACCGAAAGAAAGTGAGCTGGTGCAGATAACTCTCAACGGTTTCACCAAGGAGTGGCATACTTTCGTCCAAGTTATTTTTGGGCAAGATACGCTACCTGTATGGGATTGTTTGTTGAGTGACCTCACTGAGGAGGATCTAAGGCTCAGTCTTGCAACAAGTAGTATCAACAGCAACAACAAAGTACCAAAGGAGGAGGAGGATGAGGAGAACGTAGACCTTGCAAGTAAGGGAAAGTTGAACAAAGGTCCCAATCAGGGACAAGGCTCAATGGGAGGAGAAAATAAGAAGAAAGGCCTATCAAAGTTCAAGTGCTTCAGGTGTGGTGAATTTGGTCATTACATCTCCCAGTATCCTCAAAGGAAAAGGGAGAAGAAGCGGGATTAGATAACAACTTTAGTAGAGATCGATGAGTTGACTACCAGATTGGAGGAGTTTGCACTAATAGCAGCAATATCTCAAGGTGGAGGAGGGGCTTAATTCCTTAGTTTGTCAAGAATTGTGTAGGGTCCATATGTGAGCAGTAGGAATTCTAGATCAGATCTAGTTGTTTTTCATATAGATCACCACCTTTGTTATAGGGGCCCACAGTTTCATAGTAGCACTTTCAATGTAAGCAAGATGTAGTTAGATGACAGTTGTAGAGATAGTTGCAGTCAATACATGTGATACAATTGTAGAGCTAGTTGCAGTGGCACAAGAAGTGTGAATTGTTCAGTTGCAAGGTGAAAATGCAGTTTGAACCAGGATGATTTCCTCTTGGGGGATCGAGACTCAAGGGGAGTCTAGCTTAAGAGGAAGCGACCCTATGGGAGCTTAGAGCTTCAGGTTCTGTGGAGATGAGACTTACTATTGCAATATTTGATGCAATAGTGCAAGAATAACAACAAAGCAATGGTAAAAACAGTGTGAGGTGGATCAGAGTATGTGTAGTAGCTGGTGGGCAGTGAGAATTAGTTGTATCTCAAATGTCAAACATCAGTGGCGTGGTCAGTCTAGTTATTTGATTGTTGGAGGGAACACCTTCCTCGCTAAGAGGGGGTGTTAGATTTTGGTAGCATCAGATAGGTGTCCTCATCTTGATTTGTGTCTAAGAGGCTAAGGAACACAAGATTTCCAAAACCCATAAAAGGTTTCGGGAAAAAACACCTAGAGACCACTCAATTAAGTTAATTAATCAAAATTAGAAATGCGTAAGTCTAACTTAGGAAAATTGATTAATTAAAGGGAATTAATTGAGGAGATCGACTTATGCTCTAGAGACTTCTATGAAGTGTCTTGGATTAAGTCTAAAATTATATTGGCCGTCAATCATGATTAGATGTTAGTCTTTGGTACTCTAGCTATAGATTATAAGAGCAATTCGATGGGGCTTTGAGAAGACACATCGAAGGAGTAAGAGAGTAGGGCAAAGCGAATTTTCTAGTGTGCAACATATAGTGAGGGAAGAGTTCAAGCCTGTAGAGCATTAGTGAGAAGATCAACAGATAATGGAGAGAGGGTTTCCAGGGGAGGTTTCCACTGAAATTTGCAGAGGACAAGTGCACTGGCAGGAAGGTCGTGTGAATTTCTCTATTGCACATATCTGGGCAGTGTAGAAATTTTGAATAATTTAACACATATTCAACAGAGATTATCCTGATCATGTACTATTGCGGAAAACATACACAATACATAAGCTCCTCTACGTTGATCATCAATATAGCAGCATCAATAACAATAAAACATCAAGAGCATTCACACATTAACACAGTATGTATCCCGGGGAAAGCATCTCGCTAAAAACCCCAACTATCTGTATATTAATGATTGAGTCATGTAACATTACAAAGTACAATACTTATCACAAGCAATCCAGTACCAGCTCCACCTGTTACACACAATACAGCTCAGATCTGAATCAATCACTGGCTCAAAATCTCTTCCGCTGCTTGCCTGCCTCTGCTGCTCAATACCTGCACAAGAACCGGTGATAATACCAAGGCAGCCACGTCTTTCCTTCTCTAAATCACGTATTTCCAAGCTACAATGTGGGCAAACTCATTGGCATACTCAATCCCCTGATTTGTGCAAGATCTGG
>APFE030433075.1:0-13124 GCA_000404065.3 Pinus taeda | reverse complement strand
CCCTTCACTTGATCGAACAGTTCGTCTATTCGGGGTAAGCGGTACTTGTTCTTGATGCTTAATTTATTTAATTGACGATAATCGATGCACATTCGAAAGGTGACGTCCTTTTTCCTGACAAACAATACTGGGGCTCCCCAAGGAGACACACTGGGACAAATGTAATTTTTGTCTAGCAGTTCATGTAACTGCATTTTTAATTCTATCAGTTTAGGCGTACTCATCCGGTAGGGGGCTCGATATACCGGTACTGCCCCCAGTATTAATTCAATGGTAAAGTCTATATCCCTCTTAGGTGGCAATCCGGGAACTTCTTCCGGAAACACATCAACAGATTCTTGTATTACAGGGATGTTGTCCAAGGTGGTTGTTTTGTCCTTTGAGTCAGCATAGCCCACCTAGATGGCATAAATCTGACACCCCTTCCTAATGCACTTAGCTAAGTGAGAAGAAGTTATTGGCCGAACTTGTAGAGGCCGTTTAATTCCTTGAATTTCTTGCCTTGCCCCCAGCTCATCCCTGTAGTAAATGGTCTTGGTTTTGTAATTGACTAGGGACCAATGTTTCTCCAGCCAGTCCATACCAATGAGAATATCATAAGAGCCAAGGGGAAGTACATTCAGGTATGCTTTTATTGACTTCCCTGCTATTTTTAAGGAGCAATTATCAACCTTGGCCTGGACTCTTAGCTTTGCCCCTGTAGCCAGTTGTACTAACCACGGGTTCCTAAACTTAACTGTTTGCAATCTACATTTCTCCACAATCTTAGGACTAATGTAGCTCCTGGATCAATTAAAACAGTGACAGTAAGGTCTGAAAGTTTACCTTCAAATTCCACCATGCTTGGCTGGTACTCCGCTTGTCGGTCCTCCAGAGCCGCATTAATCTTTGGAAAACTACGTCCCACATCACCGACTGTTGATGCTTCGTGAATCTGGGAAAGTTGTTCCACTCCTTTCCGTTGTGGGCAGTTTGATGTAATGAGGCCCATCGCAACCCCAACACTGCACTGGGGGTCTTACTGCCCCTTCACTGTCAAATTTTCCAGATGGTTCACTGATTCTTGATTCACCTGTGGATTTTGTTCTGAGGGGGTTTTTCTATGAAATTCTACTGGCCTACCCTTTTGCTAGACCCTTACTGCTTCCACTATGGTTACCTTTGTTATTTCCAGCAAATTTGTTGTTTCTTCTATCAGCCCACCTCTTTCCTGGAGCTTCTCCTTTCTGTTTATTTTGCTGGTAACAAATTCTGGCTTTGCGTATTACTTCGTCCATTGTTTTTGGATTGTCAAACTCGATTCGCTCCCTCATATTCAAGGGCCTTTTCCTCCTTGATATAGGGTACGTAACGAAGTAATTATGTAAACCGGGTAATAAATTCGTCCATGGTTTGTTGTCCCAAACGCAAATCATGGAACTCATTTGCCTTTTCGTCATAAAAGCGTTTCGTCAAGTACCTTTCTTTCAAATATTTCTGGAATCTGTCCCAAGTAACATTTTGCTCGTTTACTCCTTTGACAATCTTAACTTCCTCTCACCATAGGGTGGCCTTCCCTTGTAGCTGAAAAATGGCTAATCGGGCCTTGAGGTTGTGGTCATACTCATACAACTGGAAATATTTGTTCATGTTGATCAACCATGCCTCAGTTGCTTCTTCTTGCTCTCCATCGAAGTGTGGTGGTTTGATCTTACGGAATTCTCCTTGCAGTTCTATTCATTGTCTCTTTGATGTCTGCTGCTCGGAAGCGTTGTCAGATCGTTTTCCCTGCTCTTCATCCCTTTCTCTTGACTCCTCTAGCTCGGTGTGGTGGGTTTGCTCCTTCGACACACCCTGTTATTTGGCACTGGGATTCAGCGGCTGCTGATCTTTTTTGTCAGACAGACTTTTTAAAATTCTTTCCTGCTCCATGGTTAATCTAGCATAATCCTCCCGCAAACGGGACATTTCGTTTTTCAGTTCCTGTACTGTCTCCAATATTGCTAAATTTGTACTGCAGGTCTCCTCCCCAAGTTGTACCCATAATTCTGGGTTACCCCCAAGGTCTGTTGTAGGTCCTTGGCCTGCTACAAACCTGTGTGGGGCACTGCTCACCTTTCTCATGTTAACTGTCCTGCGGATCTCCTTGCTCTTAGCCTGAGAACAAAATCAAACTATTAACTGCTTCCTTTGAATGAATAATAAAATTTCAATTGCAAAACATATTTAAAGTTTCATTATCTCTTTGTTTCCTAGAATTTATCCCAGAGGCCACAGCTGTTGGAACCTGGGCTCTGATACCAATTGTCATGGATCCCCATGGTAAAAAAAAAAATTATGCGATAATTTAAACCACTAGGCACTATGCTTAAGGGTATGTTTAATGGTATCATAATTGTTGATATGTCACCCAAGTGACCGTGGCATACACCTTATTAGTGCGTACAACTGACAGGCTGTCGGTCACACTTTCGCGTACCTTATCCTGATACACTGTACTTAAGGCAATTATATAAAGTTCGTACCTACCAATCCATATGGTTAACACGTACCCTATCTATGGCTCGTGGTATCGAAAGTTATGATGTCCATTGTATGCATAAGAGTTTGGATGACGGTTTACATAACTCTGGCATTTACTTACATGTACCACCCGGCGCGTGGCGTGGGCAGCACCCATCTGCCATCTCGGGATTCTCAGGACATCGACGGTTTGGAATTTCGGAAAGTGATCCGACGGTCGCCATGCCTATTCACCACTATACTCCACCCTTGGCACCGTTTGGTGGATTCATTTCCTCGCAGCAAGTTCTGGAACCCGGCTCTGCTCTCTGCCTGGGCGAAGGGCCGACCTTCGATGGTGCGGGGTTTGAATAGAGTAGGTAATATAACCCTGGTCTTCTTTGCATTCGTTGACAGTAATATACTTTTATTTTGTTTCTCTCATGCTCACCCAAAGGTGGATACTATGGAGTAACAGGATGTATGTCTTACCCCGCAGATATTCATGCTCCAAATACCAGGGTTTCAGTTGGCGATGGCAGCGATATGGGCGCTAATACCTGCATCACTTTTCGGGTATGATGAAGGTTTCATGTGCAATAATATTGGGGTTATATCCGTCTATAATTTTTACAGGTCACTGGGTCTGAACATAATTTATATGTCCCTATTTTGGAATCCATAGTTCTGGTTTTTAATTAACTATGAGGCTGCGATCCTTGAACTTGTTTCTCTGAGTCTCCTCGGCTGGATTTTAGATGAGTGACCTGGGTTATCGCTCAGGACTTGTCCTTTTGTCTGCTTTTCAGAAGTTTTGTGCTTACATGCACTCTGTATATTTATTTATCAGTCGCACCTCTGAACATGGACATTTGTTTAGAATTTTGTGTATATATATATATTATGGTTTCCATACATGGTTTCAATGCTCAGAGTTTTCTAGATTCGTCTGGTTGTTAAAGACCTTTCTCCTTAAAATAATGGTACCGAGCAGTCTTGTGCAAATGTATGGTTTTATTCTGGTGAAATGTTTTAATATATGTATGCATACTTTCTTTTTCTGGTTAATAACTCGAATAAGTGGTTTATATATGTGCGTACTCCATTTCTGGCTTTGATTATTGCCTCATACATGATTAGTTAAGACAATCTTTAACTTTTGCCCCGCCATGGTTGGTTACATGTTTGAGCAGATAGACTACCGGTTATTGGTCACATTTTGGGCAATTTGGATTCACGGCATGACTGTATTCCAGTTAACTCTACAGGTACTTTGTGGTTTGAATTTGCTTAGTCACTCGAGGGTTTTCAAAGCAGTTTTCTTTTCTTATTATTCTACCGCACCTGTGTCTAACCGTATACCCATGCGACCAAAGTCGACCCGTCTAGTGGTTCGACCGAAACCAGTATCGCCCAGGTTTGGGTGTATGGTACTTCCACTAACCGGTTAGTCTCTTAAGTCTGGTATCGGCAGTCTCTTGGCGATTATACTATTATTGGTTCTCGCTTCCTCCTATAGAGGGCAATACCGATTTCAATCACCATTCTACTATCCGATTGTATAGATTGTCATCAGTGCGTGCATGCAACTTCAATGTTTTTACCATACCAAACCATTGAATCTATTTGGTCTTATACTTATGTATATTTTTTAAAAAGGGAAAACAATATCAAGACTTAGCCTCCTACATACTCTATGTTCTCGGAGGGTGTCCCTTAGTCCTTGTTCGAGCTTGCAACCCGAGGGTTTATACAGGACCCGGGTCAACAATTCTTCTACTAGACTATCGTTCACATATGGGCGATACGATTTATAATTGACTATTGTTTTCGGGTTGCAATAACCCCAACTCTACTCACCTTCGGGTGAATTCAAGATTTTTAACCTGCTGTATAATCTTTGTTTTAAGACCAATTGCTATCATAATAACAGAAATTTCAATTCTAAGCAAAATAGTGAATCATTGATACCTAATAGGTGACCACACCCGGCAAATATTTATATTTCAGTCCTACACTCTTTAACATAAACCGTAAGCTCTAAATGAACAATAATATGGACAGTAATTTGATGATTATGTTCGGTGTATCTACATCATATGAATTACCTACAAGTATTTACTCACTTACCTGCGCCGATGTGACTTACAAGTTGCTCCAGAAGCTGAGCCTTCACTACTCTACTGCTTCCAACGTTCCACCCAACCTTGAGGTTTGTCCTTCCGGACTGGAACCTCCCCCCGAGCTCTTGCCGAGTCACTACCCTCAGCAAGACACTGCACTTTTGTGCCGGGCTATCTGGTCATTCACAGACTTAGCCTTCTTCTTTGTTTTCTGTGTGTCCTCTTCCTTTTGCCTGCTTGTCCTCACAATGCAACCAAACCTTTTCCCCTTTTGCCCCCCCCCCCCACCAGGAAGGCAGTTAGGGCCTTTTTGATACACATCGCAACCACCTTTTGGTAGTTGCCCATTTCAAGAAACTTTTCTTTTTTTTTTTTAAAAGAAAATAACACAGAAAATATTATTACATCTAAACTAATAGTAACAGTCATTTCAATTTACCATTTACTGTATTAAAATAGAATATTTACATTTAACCTGGGGCATCACAATTTACTTCCCACTATTATTTATGTTTTCTTCAGCACTTATGTAAGAGTAAATTGTAAATGTATAGATTTATTAGTGACTACTACCCACCAAAATTTATGTAAATACTTGTGACTAACTAAGCAATTAATTTATCCTCTTTACATCTCAATTTATTAGTTCTGCCAAAGCAAAACTCTAATAATCCATTTAACTATTGACCAATATTAATTTAACATTAATCTCTAATTTTAAGTGACAAAAACCCAGCTACCTTACAACATTTATTCTTTAAAAAAATTAGTTGTACCAAAAATAGAAATAATTTTAAATTATACTTCAAAACCAATAAAATTTAGTCTCTATTATAAACTATTTATTTTTTACAAACCAATAAATTTATTTATTTTTAAATAAAATTCTTTGCACTTGTAAAAGTTACTTCATGGGAGGGGAATATAAACTTTATACATTGTTTATGGTAGGCCAACAGAAACTTTATACTAAGGAAAGCTACAGTAAACAAATAGAATGCTTTCAAAATTTGAAAAAGAATTTTTTGTCCAAAAATTACGTTGGGCCATATTAAGCCAACAGAATCTTTTGAAGTTTGCAGAATAATTTTGCCAAATTTAATTTTTGTTCATATTCAACAAGTATATTATTCTAACAATTTGAAGAAGATTTTGTTGATGGAACTGGGAAGATATATAGAAGTGAACATGATTATTGCATTAAATTTATGATAATTTATATGGAGTTGTCTATAATGTGATTTTTTGGAGATTTCGGTGACGGAATCTGGGGAAAGAAATTGAGGTTAAATTTTGATTTGTTGCAGTTAAAATGGTTTTTTAACTGCATATTTGGATTCAGCACCCTGAAAAACCTTGCAACAACTTGATTGTGCAGAAACTAGCTATCAAACTTGGGATTCCAATAAATTGCTGGCTGATTTTGACCAGAAAAACCCACTGGAAAAACTTCCAAAAAATCTCATAATAGACAACTGCAATTTATATACGCAAACCGTTGTAGATTTTACAGCAATTTATCCACTGTTATTTATGATTCAATTATAACTGCCCACTACCACCGCTGCCAACTAGCCATCATGAAAACAAAAATTGGGTAGTGTGATTATTCTAACTTTTCTATTTATTTCAACCTAAAAACTTTCTACATTACTTAATTACTCCAAGAATGAAATTAGGCTTTTAGTCAGCTGCTGTGTTCAGGATAACATTATATATTAAATGGTGGTCCTCCTACTTTTTTTATTATACTCAGTTCACCTGTTCCCACCATCAGAGCGACGTTTGTTTCAAACCAGACAAAAACACTTATATTATGTACCTACTCAGTTAACTGTCATGAATTTTTTAAAACCATGCCAGCCTTATGGTTTAGATCGATAAGCATCCACGTGAATTATGTTCAACTGTTTTCATAAAATTTAGCGCTGCATAAGAATGGCAAACAGAAAAACCAGAATAGATCCGGGTCCAGGTGCAGAAACCCAGATATTGGCGAAGTGCACGACGACAAAAAAACGAATGGACCCGAATACTGATGCAGAAAGCCAGATACTGTGGTCAAATGGCATTAATGCTTTCTGCATTTTTTTTTTATTTAAATCATACACTTTCCAGGTCTCTAATGGGCATTGCATATCTGAGGATGTGCCCAACTAAATTTCGAAGCCCTAGCCTAAATCTTAGGTTTTGGTTTATTTTTAAGTTAATTTGGTTCAAAACTGGGTATTAATAATAAAAATTGACAAATTTGCATAGTCAAAATGAGAATGTTCTATCCATTCATACATTTTAAAAAATTTTAAACTATTAGTGGTAGCAAGAGGGCATGGGTCTTTTATGGCAGAAATCAAAGTTGGTTTACTTAAGACATTTTTTTTGCTAAAGAATTTCAGGGTTTTTTTTTTTTAATTTGTTTGGTTACTCCATTTTAATAATTTAGTGTTTGGTTAAGAGGAAATATTGTTGGGAATCACGATTGCCGTTAAATCAAAATCCACAGATGTTAGTCAACGATCACATCGCTAGAAATAAGGACCCATGAGAGGCAGTTAGTCCATGTCGTGAGACACACAGAGAGCATTGGTTTATCCAATGCCCAACAATCTTCCTCTCAACGCGAGTGGGGTGTGTATCGAACTCGAATCTACGCTCTCATACCAGTTGTTGGGAATCACGATTATTGTTAGACCAAAACCTCGAGGTGTTAGTCAATGATCGCACCGCGAGAGGTAATGTAAGGCCCCCGGGTCACAATTGCACATTGGCGAGTTAGGCACGAACGGTGGATGCGTTTAACCGACGAGTTGAGGACGAGTCGTCGGGGCGCGTGATGGGCGAGACGAGATGGTCGCACAAAACTGACGAGTTGACGACCAGCGTGCCCGACCGACGAGCTGGATCAACCAAACGAGCCAAGGACACACCCACACGATGAGTTGGAAACATGACTAAGTGTGGAAGAGCGTTGGTGAGTTTATAGGGGCGAGTGACCAAAAGTATGGGTGCCCCTACACTTGGGCCGACGGTGGAAAAATACATTAAGTGTTAAAACGATGGGTTCGCTTGGTGGTGGCAAGCCCCCACACATTGTTGGCGAAGTGTATAAGTAAAGCAAGCGGAGAGGTGGAGAGATCATGCAACGAGCCAAGCAAAAACAAGTTCAAGTATTCAGGCGAACGAGTCAGAGCATAGGCGAGGGCGATACGCCCGTAGTGCGGGCGGAACCGTGTTTAGAACAATGTGGAGGTTGACGGGCAAATAGGTCGCAGTTCGGTGGGCGATCGCACTGCAGCAGGTGGATGAACCGTTGGTCAGCAGACAAGCATGCAATAGGCTTGCGGGCAGTCGACGCGAAATAGGTGGACAGGTTGCGGGTTGGTTGAAACAATGGAACGCCCCGAGGTGAGCTGGGCAGGTGGACCGTGTATGGCGGTGTGTCCAAGGTGAGTCAGGGGGACGACCTAGGTGGGAAGTGTGCCAATGGCAGAGCTGAACAGACAGTCGTGCACGACGACCCAGGAAGCGAGTAAAGGAAGGTTGGCACAGCGTATATGCACAATGGTGCGACTGTGTTGGGCAGGTCTGCACAGTGCAGCAGCCGAGTCGGGTAGACAGGTCGAGCTGCACGACAACCATTTCTTATTGTAAAAATTATAACTCGGTCGAGCTTGTCTCCTGAGGAAATTGTAAAACAATATTCTATAAAAGAATTATTGTTATTACATGTGTTCTTGTGTCTCTTGCATATGGCTAAAGATTGATGTTTATTCCAGAATTTAAAAAGTAAAGATGATCACAGATGAATGTGTTAGGCGTAGTCCGTAAAATAACTTAGAAGATAAAATGTTTTAGTGTTTAGCCGATCTCGCACGTGGACTAACTCGTGAAAAAAGAGTTGGGGGCGTAACAGATGGTATCAGAGAAAATTGCAGAGATCAGGTATGTATGCAGTCTGAAATTTTGGAAAGGAAATCTTGAATTCACAGTTTGGTGTTTCTAGACTTGGAGGTTGATGGCAAGACTATCCAAGCATTAGTGGACACGAGTACCACACATAACTTCATGAATACACGTTTCGCGAAAGAAGTTGGGTTGCAGATTATCTCTTCGGATGTGGAGGTCAAGGAAGTGAACTCAAAGGATAAGTTGGTTGGATTGGCAAGTGAAGTGCCAATTCGGATTCAAGACTGACAGGCTCGATTGGACTTCACGGTAATGGAGATGAACGACTTTGACATGATATTGGGGCATGATTTCTTGAAGGGAAATAAGAAAATTATTGTCATGTTCTACAATGATATTATGTTGATTGGAGGCTCACGAACTTGGACTTTGCCTACTCATAAGCAAAGGAAAAAGTCAAGATGCAGCTTGTTTCTGATGTATGTTTAGAGAAGGCTATGCAGGAGTTAGATGTAGAGACATATGCGACAGTCATCAGGGAAGTTGATAGCGATTATGGAGTGGGGATGTCTGTTTCAGCTAAAATTTCTAATGTGCTAGCCAAGTATGCAGATTTGATGCCCGATGAACTACAAGAGAAACTTCCACCAAGCCGTGCAGTGGACCATAGCATTGAGCTAGAGCCAGGGAAGCAACCTTTGGCAAAAGCTCCTTATCGATTGTCAGGGCCGGAGTTGGAGGAATCGAAACGATAGTTGAAAGAGTTGACTGATGTAGGTTTCATAAGGCCTTCAAGGTCCCCATATGGAGCTCCAGTATTGTTCCAGCAGAAGAAAGACACAAATGAGCTACAAATGTGCTATGATTATCGTGCTCTTAACAAGAAGATGATAAAGAACATGTATCCTTTGCCATTAGCTGTTGATTGCTTCGATAAGCTTATGAAAGCCCAAGTTTTTTCCAAGTTATACTTGAGGCATGGGTACTATAAGGTGCGGATAGTGGAAGGGGACAAGAGGAAGACTGCGATTGTGACAAGGTATGGAAGTTTTGAATTCCTTGTTATGCCATTCGGGTTATGCAATGCTCTTGCCACATTTTTCACTTTCATGCATGATTGACTACGTCCATATTTGGATTCGTTCGTAGTAGTATACTTGGACAACATCTTGGTGTACAGTGTGTTACACAGTAATTTGTCACCATCCCTTTTACCCCTTCTACCGCACATTGGAGGACTTATTCCGGGACCTGTGAGAAGTGACATAACCTAAAAACACTTGCATTGTATCCCCTTGAGTATGTACTTCATATGCCTTGAAGACACCTTCTGCAAAATACCCATAAAAATAGCCCTTTTTCCATTGGCGCAGCTTCACTTTGTATCACTCGTGCCAATGGGGGAAATCCTCCAAAGAGGGCGCGCCAGCTGGTGCTCTGTCTCAGAGTCGCACTCGCGCCAGCCCAGTTGGGTAAAGTTTTTAACAAACAAACTTACGAAGGTTATTCCTAACTTATTCATGAACTGATTCCAGCTTGAGTTAGTTCACTTGGGCTTCGAATTTCCATAGAAGGGGAGTAGTTCTCCACCTCTCATGGAAGCTTCCTAATGATAAGGCCAATCCCATGAATCTTGTGAATGATCCTAACTCTTTCTCCTTTCTCTATATAAGCTTGTCCTTTTACCTTTGACAAGCTAGTTAGTAATTCTACTCTTCAAGCTCCAAATTCTAAGTCCCAAAGTCTGAGAATTGCTAAGCTCATGCTATAAGAGGCCTTCTTCACCGCCATAAGGCTAAATCTTAAATGAGGAGATCCTTGTCCAAGTAACCAAGGTGAGAGAGGCTTGTTCCCCATTCCCAACAAGCCTTGCAAGGCATGTGTTGTTGATCACCCAGCCAAAGGAGGATTTGACGTCAGAACTATGGTTGTATTCTTCTTTGTTTATCAATAATAATAGACGACTATCATTATGGTTCCACTCTTATTGTCTTTATAATGATGTTTGAGTTATATCCTTTCTGACTGATATATAGTTGCATCTCTTGGATTTTATGCTTGTATTTGTGTCGTTCTTTGCATGTGCAGGTGTCCATTCATGAGGATCTTGGGGATTGTGACCAGCTGGAGCGAAAGAACGGGAGCGACGACTCTTCTACAAATACTAGTGTTGGATTTGAGGTAGACCCTCATCATCGGTCTTTAATTTGCAATTAGGAACCTGCGTGTTAACATTGTTTGATTGTTGCTAGACCCCATTTAGGCTAGTGGGAACGCCTTTGTCCGCAGAGGGGATTTACCTCCACAACAATTTGGCGACTCCGCTGTGGAGTTGGTTTTTTGCCTTGTTGTTTGATTTTTCTTGTTTTTTGATTTGTAAACTTTAGACGGAGCCTAAAGTACGGCCAGATAGCCTTCGAAACACTATTGTTCCGCATTAGAAAAGTAGATCAACGCCACTTCATTCCATCTCCAGTTTGGTTTACGAACTGAACGGCTTGGAACTTGCCTTGTTTCTTTGTTATTTCTTGGTTTCTCCTGCTTGATTAGCCTTTTGGGTTGAATGCCTGTGTTGCTTCTTGCCTCTTGGTGTACCTAGGTATTGTTGATTTGGCCTTGGCTCTTTTGTTTTTATTTTTCCATAGCAAACTCGACTGGTGCTAGTTTATAGCGTTACAGTCGTGCCAGTTGGTGCAAGTTGCACATTTACAACCCGCACCAATTCTTGAAAGGCGATAGTTGCAGCCTGACAGTCGCGCCAGGCCTGGGAACTTTTGAAGTTTGCTTGATTGTGAACCTTCTGAGCTTGGTTTTTGTCCTGGGTACCTTTTTTAGACTACTTGAGTGTGTTGGGGTGTGATTTGACTGGCTTTGATCGTTACCCTTTGGGTGTTTTCTTTTTTCTATCGATTTCACATTTCTAGCCCTAGGGCATCTAGTGGCTTTGTGTGTCGAGCCTTCCTCAGGTGTTTTGATCTTTTTCTGGTCCATTCGACTCTTGGTTTGCTCCCTTGCACTTGTTTGGTAGTTGTAGATCGTTTTTTTGCATTATTTGGGTGACTTGCTTTGCCTTCACTTGAATTCCGCTTCGTCTCACTTTGAGCCTAGATTACACGGCTCATTGGTGTCTTTGGGATCTTTTTTGTTCTTTGGAAGTTTGATTTGTGATTTAAGGAACTGAATGTGTTTGTATTGAATAGAATTTGTTTGTTTTCATTTCTCAAAGTTGTTTAGTGCATTTTGCCATCATCAAAAAGAAAAATCTCTTTTGCTTTGAACTAGTTAATGAGAATTAGAACTTTTCATTTCAATTAGTGATTAGTGATCTTAAATAAAAGTTTGTTAATTTGCATTAGCTGCATTAGGGAAGTTCTTCATTGTTTTGTGATCGTTTCGTTTGCATGAAAGCTCTTGAACTCTCTTGTAATTAGCATTCATCGAATGAAATGACATGTTTTGGCATATAGATTGCATTTAGGGAATTTTGAGAGATTACATACGGTAGGACCTGAAAACCGAAACCTAACACAAGATCAACTCTAAAATAAACTGAATGAATCTAACAACGCATTGGAACATAACACTCACATTCTAGAGGTCTAGGCTAGAGACGTGCTTCGGCGTTGTTAAACCTAGTCGCTTTTGTTTCCACTCAAGGTTTGGTGATTCCTCCTTTTGTGACTCAATTGTGGTCTAGTACGGACTTGTGCTCCCACGTACTGTCGAGTATATGGGAAGAATCCACTAGGTTATCATCATTTATCCACAGGAAGCCATGTCTGCCGCCTTACAACCCGTAACACACCGAACACAACATTCGGGAAGATTGACTGCCGTACGGAAAGTCCTTGGTTTTCATATGATTGCTAAGGTGTATACGCAGTTTTACGGATTGTCTGGTAAACCCTTTGCCTAGTTCTCCAGAGTAGTCACTTTTTGATCCTTTTCGAACTCCCTAAAAGAAAAGGCTCACCTGAGCATTTGCCACTTCGGGCTCATTAAATATTCGAAGGCAACTAGAGTCATATTTTTGTCCTTTTCTCGACTCTTTAAAGATGAAAAGGTCAAGTTATGTCCTTATGTCTTAAAAATTTATTCGGCCATGATCACACTTACCCTGTTAGATCTTGTTTGTGTTAGTTTGAGTAGGGTCTTTTCTCGTTAGCTTGTCTAGGATTTTTGAATCAAATCATCCTGGAAGATCCATCGATCCCATCTCCCATCCCTAGTGACCAAGGGTCTCCTTCTTCTGCTGCTCCTGAGACACCAGTTTGTGGTGACACTTTTCCTGTTATTCCAAGTGTCCAACCGTTGAACTCTCGTGCTCTAGAAGACGATATTCACAATCTATTTTGGAACCTTGTTTGGGAACCTTATGAAGAGGATTTTCCCTCTACTCCTACTGGTGTTTCGGTCCCGATGTCTTCCTCTGATATGGATGACACATCTCCTGTAGCAAGTGCGACACATGTTTTGTCAAGTATCGAGACTCCTATCCCGGCCACATCATCGGTTATAACTTCTGCCTTCACTGTCACCCCTCTCGGTGTTATAGTACCCTTACGCTATAGGGCTTTGAGGGATGCCATGGGCTCCAGGAAATCCTCTTCAGGT
>APFE030433073.1:40351-77568 GCA_000404065.3 Pinus taeda | reverse complement strand
ACCTAGTAACTTCCCTCCATTTCACTATAAATTAAGGCATTGGGTCAGTTGCTGGAGAGGTTAGAAGCTGAACATTTTGAGGGTAAATGCTGATGGAATTGGGACTTCCTAGTTAAACTTGAGAGGAGAGATCACATACCTTTTGGTTTCATTGGGAAGTGAGTGAAACTTGTCAAAGTAGAGGAGACTTATTGTCAGACCCTAGGAGGAGCTTGTACAGCATCAAGGCACAGGTTGTAAAGTTCTTCTTCATTTGAATTAATACAATCAGATTCATTTTTCTCAACAAATTGTCTTATGTGGTTTATTTCATAATCTCCTTGATCATTATGATGAATATGCTTTATGATATTGGCTTTTCAGGTGCTATTTAATTTATTTGCTTGTTTGTGTTTGCAGAATTACACTTCAAGGAAGCTCATTTGGAGCGAGGGAGCGAGGCTTCCACAAACTTGCATTGGACCCAAGGTAGGCCTAAAACACTTGTTTTCCCTTGTTTTTGATTGCATATTTAGAGAAATATAGTTTTTGATTGGCTTGCTTGTCACTAGATATCTTTAGATACTAGGAAGGTCAATCTTGTCCGCAACCTCGACTCTTTCCGTGCGACAAAATGGCGACTACGCTGGGGACTTGATTGTTTTCCTTGTTTTTACTTTGACCTAAGAAACTTGTCTTTTTGTTTCTGTTTTTGGCTTGTTGTGTGTGGAATTGGGTCGATTTAGTGGATCTAGGTTTTTTTTTCTTTTCATAACTTTAGGAGAAGCCCGCAGCATGTGCTTGTATCACAGTGCATACTTGTACGCATGTTTACTTTGCACACAGAGCGTGCACGCACTTGTGTAAACTATGAACCTGCAGACCCTGATAAACTTTTGAAAAACTTGAATTTTAATCTTTCAATTAGTTTTATTTTAGTTTAGATGTTATCATCCTCTGCCCAGACCTGCATATGACTTGTTAAAAGCTTTCCTTGGTTTAATTCCATTGGTGTTAGGGTTTTAGGTGAAATTCCTAGAAGTTTTGGTTGCCGGTTTTGATTTTCATTTTGGTCGTGTAGTAGTTCAGAGCTTAGAAGCATAGAAGCCTCAGATCACCTTGGTTTTTACTTGCCTTCTTATGAGTCTGAACATTTGCAAAATCTACTTTTGTTGAGGAATCCATCTTGTGTTTTCTCTTTGCGAAACTTCGAAAAGCTTGTGTTAAAAGTTCGGATTTCATTTTTATAAAAAAGAACAAAAATTACTTGTTTTTTTCACTGATTTGTGATTCTGGACAAGTTAGTCCTTGGTTTGCTTATTGCCGAGTAAAACATCCTTAAAAAAAATATCTTGTAAGCTTTTAATTCAAGTAGTTTTTTCTAGTTTGTAGATCTTAAGATTTGCTTTATTCATAGTTTTCTAAAGATTTGCTTTAGTCATAGCTTTGAGTGTTTTTATAAAAATACAAAAATCTCTTTTGGAAAAGTTTGCTTTGGTAGCATTTGAGAGTTTGAATGAAAAGGGAAATTCTTGTGAAAATAACTAGTTGTCTCGTTTTGAGTGCATTGGAACAAGAACTCTTCTTTTAATTTGTTTGTTAAGAAAGATTTGTGTTTACACACATTTGCATTCTCGAACTCTTTCCTAGCTAGAAGTTTATTGAAGAGCAAAGATTGTTTAATCATCTTAAGGGCATTCTTTTAGTGATTTCTAGTCGAGTCTTCACACCATGAGTTTCATCTCCGCACCTCTCGACTTAATCAAAAACCAATAAAAATAACGCTTAAAGTAAAATCAATCTAGTAATCTTTTTATTTCTAGGGCTCTAATACACCAACATAGCTTAGGCTAGTGTCTTGGAGTAGGGAGTAATTAACTCTCCAAGACAGTAAACCAAACAAGTAGCTGTATCTTGCAGTAGGAGAGAAATCAAATTGTTGCATCTATGCTCTGGGAAAACTCCTCTTAAAGGAGAAGCACGAGATCGTGTCCGAACCAGTGTGGGAATCAATCCTTCCTCATTGGGAACGACGCCAGATATTCACGTATTAAAAACGGTAAACCTCGGATTAACCATTTCCGAGGAGCCTGGGGTCACTTGTTGGTAGACCTTGGTTTATGTCAAGGAGCCTTCAAGGGGATTGAGCTTCTTACTCTTCCCTTGCGTGCGTATCGAATCATAGACTATTCCCCCAGGTATATTTGTTTCTGTTGGTAACCATAGTGACCATATTCTATAGGATTCTTCCTGAGGTGACGATGGCGGGAAGATCCCACTGTACCTGGAGTAGACATCGGCTAGAATTGGATTTTCTAGGGGGTTCTCTTCACTTGAGATGGTTAAGTGGAGAAACTTGTGCCAGTCTATTCATTAAGCAGGTTGCCGGGGTAACTGTTCCAACCGCTATTTCTGTATTGAACTCTGCGACATTGGATTTCATCACCAACTAGTGTTTTCGGTACGGAAAGTTACTGTTTGTGTGTGATTGATCTCCTAGATTCTTTAGGCGTGTGATTCAATTCGTTTGGTTCTTTAGAGGCTTTAGGTGGTTTTCATTGAGATTTTACTTTGTTTTCGTGTGAAGTAGTTAAAATTTTTTAACCGTGGCTAAATTACCGAGGAAGTCCCGTAGACTTCGGGGCCAACCTCCTGAGTTTTCACCAAGCCAACCTGAAGGGCTACGGGCCCTGGTCACTCCTAGAGACAGTAGAAGTGGGTCACCTAAAAGAGGAGAATCTGCTTTGGTGGGATATCCTGATTTTTCAGCGTTAATAGCAGATTATAGTACGCAACCTGTATCTGTTTCAGAAGTTACGCTTAGTGTTTCATCTACTAGTGATATAGGTGAAGAACCTAAAATATCTTAACCCGAATCTGGAATTGATGCTACTCCAATATCAGTGTTTGCTTCTCCAGCTTCTAGTGGTCCTAATTCACCTAGGGTAGAAGCAATAATTACCCAAAATCTTCCTTCTGGATTAATAGCTATTGAAGAACTTGTTATTTCGGAAAATGAAGAAGCATCCCTATTCTAGAAGATCGACCTGTTATAGACCTTAGGGAGCGTGAATCAATCTTTTACAGTCCACCTAGGAGCAATGCTTGGTATCTTTCATTGAACGATTTTTTGGAAAACCTGGGGCTAAGTTTTTCGCCACCTCATATTTCTTATCACCCAACACCTAGAGGTTACTATCCTCCGTTGAATATGTCCAAACAGTCGTCCATGTTTTCTCAATCTCTAGAAGGCTTTTTGTACAGCGGTCCTTCTGTTCCCGCTGGGTATCGGTCCATTTCTGGTACTTTTTCGGGAGCATCTCCTCAACCTATTGACAAAAGTTATTAACTAGAATTAATGGTACTAAACTGTTGAGTGTAGAAGATATTCTTATGATGTCAGGTTCTATTCCTAATCCTCAACCTCAAGGTGGCCAGTTTCTACCTGGGGGTCAACCTCAAGGTACCCAGTTTGTGCCTAGGAGGCAACCTCAGGGTACTCAGTTTGTGCCTGGGGGGCAACCTCAAGGATAATACATTCCTCAAGGTCAACCCCAGACTCAATATGTACCTCAAGGTCAACCTCAGTATCAATATGTACCTCAAAGTCAACCTCAATATCAATATGTACCTCAAGGTCAACCCCAATATCAATATGTACCTCAAGGTCAACCCCAGTATCAGTACGTGCCTCAGGGTTATCAACCCCAAGGTCAGTACCCAACCCAAGGTTACCAACCACCTTCTGGTCAATCATATTGTTAACCCTACCCTCAACCTGGTTATGGTCCTCAATATCCTCAACCTGTTATGGGTCCATACCCTAGAACGAATTTAGTGTGGGATCCATCTCAATCCCAATAGGGTTTGCAACCAAATGCGTAATTGTCATCTCAAATTGGACAACCCTTGGTTTCTGGTTCATCCCAGTAACCTTTCCAATCTACTGTTCAAACTTCTACACCTTTTGTAGTTTCTCAGTCTGGGCCTAGTACACCTCGTACTCCACCCCAAACGTCTGCTGCAACTACTGCAACATCTGCTGCATCTACCCCACCTTCTGGAGTATCGACAGCTCTGGTTTCTACTGTCCCTGTATCTACTCCTCAGACATCTTTACCTCAGTCTGGACCCACGGTCCACACTTCGGTTCAGAGGCCTATAGGAAGTACGGTTGTCACCACTCAAACTCAGTTTAATCAATAACCGTACCAAGGACAGTACCAATACGGTCCTGCTGTGCAGCAACCAGCCTATCAGTATCAACCGTACCCTGGGTATACATATCAACAACCTCAGCAACCCTAGTATGGTCCGGTTAATCCTGGTTTTCCAGGAGGATAGAATATCCCAAATGCAATTCTAATTCCTAGTTATCGTGGATATCCTCCTCCTCAGGTCGGTCTACAGATCTAGAGTTTTAGGGACCCTAATCGTCAATTACCATTTATCGCAACTTTGGACTTGCCTGACTTGACGCGCCTTACGAACGATCCAATTAACTATCTTCAGTATTGGTCGCTAATGCCGCATAAGTTGCCCAGTGATATTCCTAAGTTCAAAGGTAAGCCAGGAGAGGACCCATCGAACCATGTGATGACTTATCACCTCTGGTGTGCGTCTAATTCCATTTTCAGATGATTCAATTCGTTTACGACTTTTCCTGTGCACTCTAATTGGTCTTGCGGCCAAGTGGTACATCGATTTACCGCGAGCCACTTTTTATAACTTTAGTCAGTTAGCTACTTTGGTTTTAACTCATTTTCAGTTTCCAGTTAGATATGACAATGGCACAGAATTATTAACTTCGTTAGAGCAGTCAACGTCCACTTACATCTCAGATCATATTCATGAATGGAGACGTCGACGACGTTTAGTGAAAGTTTTTATCCCGGATCAGATCTTAGCTGAATGGTTTGTAAAATCTTTACTGCCCAAGATCATTGAGAATGTAGCTAAGGCCGGAGTCGTTACTGAGGAGCAAGTAATTTCTCAAGCACAGTACCTTGACTTCGTTTATACTCAGTCGGGTACGTTACACGAGAAAATCCCCGATATACCCAAACAAAATCAAATCGCTGCTGCTCCTTCAGGGTCTCATGCCGCTGATGGCATGATTGGTACGGTTAATACCAAAAGTAAGAAGAAGTCCTCCAAGAATTATTCTCCTATCATAACCTTGCCAGATTCCCCGATAGGAGATTCTTCTGTGGAACTTTCCGCTGATATTCATGTTGTAGAGTCATCTACAGCTAAATAAAAAACCGGTGGTAAGAAGAAACAGAAGAAGAAGAATAAAACAGATAAGAATTCGAAAGAGAAACCAGAAAAAGCGGAATCAACTGATGAAAAACACAAACCTCGTTATCCGTGTCTCATTTGTGATGAAGAACATTTTACGAGAGACTATCCTCATCGTGCAGAGGTTGCGAAAATTGTCAAAGGTTCCCAAACTCCTACTGTTTTGAAGGATCCTTTTCCAAATCAAGACAGCAAGATGATAGGTTCTTCCTCAAGTGCCAATGAAGAACCCATATTGATGATGTCTCATGTAAGGATTGCGACTCGATCGCAAGATTATGGCAGTAAAAGTCCTGTTGATGGTAAAGAAGTAGAATCTTCTCATTCTAATCCATCAACCTCAGCTCCCGGTTCCGATCAACTACAAATCGAGAAACCTAATCCAAACTTAGTCATCAAACCGCCCACCAAGAGTGTACTTCGAAAGTCTGCTTTCAATCCACATGCGAGAGCGGCTCCGAACTATAACATTGTTGAGGATTTAGCTATTTCACCCTCAGCAATGTCGGCTTTGGAAGTGCCGCAATCATGTCCAGCACAACGTAAATTACTTTTGTGAGCTATAGGAGATGTTGACGTTCGGGACCCGAACTTTATAATCTTCGATCTAGAAAATAGTGCACCACGCTTACCTCATCAGATGGTTGTCTAGATTCCAGTGATAGTAAAAAACAGACCTGTTCATAGGACTGTGATTGATGAGGGAGCTTCCACGTGTATTATGTCGATTCAGTGTTGGAGATGGCTTGGTTCTCCTTCACTAAATCAATCCCCGACGATTCTAAAAGCCTTTGAAGGCTATGGGTTTCATCCTTTTGGCATTCTACAGGATATACCTATAAGGGTTGAAGGTAAAACCGTTAATCTAGATGTGGAGGTGGTTGATGCCACTCTAGATTACAACCTTCTTTTGGGTCGTAGTTGGTCTTACGCTATGACAATTGTCATTTCATCGGTCTTTCGGCTTATAAAGTTCCCTCATAATGGAAAGATCGTAACCTTAGACCAGCTATCTTACTTTTCATCTGACCCAACCTCTGCTGAGAGAATTCAGTATGTTGGTAAAGCGATGATCCCATATAAGGATGTTGGAGTAGGACTAGTTAAAGATTCTGGTTTACTTGGCACTTTTCCTTTTCCTCCTATCAACGCATCGTCTTCTACTGCAACCATTCATATGATTTCATCAGGTACCATTGTTAATGATGATCCTTGGATCATACCTTCTGAATCTGAGATAGACTCATTTGGTACTCTTATGCCTTTGAGACCGTATGAACTTGCGTATCAGATCATGCAGTCATTCTCCGACACAACATCAACCCAAATCAACTTAATGAATGTGGTCCATGAGGAATCACTTTCGACATCAAACTCGGATTTAATAACATTTTCTGAACTTGTTCAAACTGATGAGAAAATTCGTGAAATCCTATGCGTCCATGAGTTACCATGGGAAGATCTTCATCACAGATCTTCGTTTTTACCCGAGGATGATCGTTTTGAAAATGATTTTTCATCCATTTTTACGACTGAATATGTTAAGGATGCTCAGAATCCAATGAAACATCCTGATTCCGAGTTAAACTTGGGAAATATTTCTCGAACTATTCCCCTTGACATCTCAGTTAAGCATGGAATTCAAACATATAAGGCACTATTTCAAGAATTCCACGACGTGTTTGCCTGGTCATATGAGGAAATGTAAGGAATTGACCCCGCAATTGTAGTTCATGAAATCAAAACTTACTCGGATGCTAAAACCGTCTGGCAACATTTACATCAGATTCACCCAAGAAAAGCTGCTGTGATTAAAGCAGAAGTTGAAAAATTACTCCAAGCAGGTTTCATTTACGCCGATCCCTATATCGATCAAATCATTGATATTGTGCCAGTAGCGAAATTTTCTCCTTCATGGATGGTTTTTCCAGATACAATCAAATCAATATTCTACCTGTTGATCAACCAAAAACGACATTCATTTGTCCATGGGGGACTTTTTCTTATTGCAAATTACCTTTTCGGCTCAAGAACGTCGGGGAAACTTTTCAACGGGCCATGTCTTATGCTTTTCATGATATCAAGCACATTGTGCAACCCTATCTCGATGACTTGCCTGCTCATTCATTATAGCGTGCTAATCATCTTGTCCATTTAAGAGTAATCTTTATGAGGTGTAGGAATTATCGAATTAGGTTGAACCCCCACAAGTGTGTTTTCTGTATTGAAATAGGTTGATTACTAGGGTTTGTTGTTTCGAAAGTCGGCATTCGCGTCGATCCCTCGAAGGTTGAAGCCATTATCAAATTGCCTCCTCCTTCGAGTCTTTTCCAACTCCGAAGTTTGCAAGGGAAAGCAAACTTTTTACGTCGATTCATCCCTAACTACGCCAAGATCACAAAGGGTTTTACCCATTTGTTGAAGCAGAATACTTCATTCTTTTGGGACGAGATAGCTGAGAAATCTTTTGATGCACTAAAACACGCGTTGACCCATGCACCATTGTTGCATCCTCCCAACTATAGCCATGATTACTTCTTGTATCTCTCTGCCTCCCATTCCACCATTGGAATGGTGTTAGTTCAGGAAGATGAATTCGGTACTGAACATGCGATATATTACCTTAGTCGAATGTTAAATCTAACTGAGCTAAAATACTCACATGTGGAGAAATTTTCATTGGCAATTGTTCAAGCTGTCCAACGTTTTCATCATTACATTTTACTACGTAAGACTACAGTTATTTCTGATTGCAACCCTATGATCTATATTTTGACCAAGCAATTGCTAGGGGGCAAGTACTCCAAATGGATTGTCATCCTGCAGGAGTTCAACTTGGAGTTTGAAAAGTCTAAGTCAAAGAAATCTTTAGTTTTTGCGGAATTAATGTGTGACTTCCCACGTGCTGACATGGAAATTGTGGCGGAGGATCCCATTGCAGTCGAATCCTTGTTTCTTATCAGCACTTTAGATCCGTGGTACGGGGATATCATCATTTATCTCCAAACCCAATCCTTTCGGCCAGATATTTCATGATCGGAACGTCGAAAAATATGATTCCAGTCCCAACAATTCAAAATTATTGGAGATACTCTTTATCGTCGTGGGGCGGACTCTGTTTTTCGACGTTGTTTGACTCATGAGGAAGTTGAAAGGCTCTTAAATGACTGTCACTCTGGAGCATGTGGCGATCATATGTCTGGGTATGCCACAGCCCAAGAGATATTGTGCGCTGGCTATTTCTGGCCGTCTATGTTTAAAGATTGTATTATTGCGGTCCGAAAATGCCACAACTACCAAATTTTTCATCGAAAGATGCGCGCTCCACCTGCTCCTCTTCACCCTATAATTGCCGTTGGTCCTTTTGCCAAATGGGGTATTGATTTTACGACATGTAACCCTCACTCGGCCGGGGGGCTTGCGTATATTATCCTTGCGGTAGATTATTTTACCAAGTGGGCCGAGGCGATGCCTACATTTGAGGCAGACGACAAAACAATTGCGATTTTTGTATTCAATCATATAATTTCTAGGTTTGGTGTTCCACAAGCGATTATCACTGATCATGGTCGTCATTTTCGAAATATTATGATGACTGAACTTACAGGCTAGCTTGGCTTGTGTCACGACAGTTCAACTCCTTATTATCCACAAGCTAATGTCCTGGTTGAAGCCATCAACAAAGTTCTAGTCATCATGATCCGACGAATCATTGGGATTCATCGGTCGAATTGGCACAACATGCTATTTTCAGTGCTTTGGGCGTATCGAACCTCAGTAAAAACATCGACAGGTTTCGCTCCTCTCCAACTAGTTTATGGTTTGGAAGTTGTGTTACCTATTGAGTGCGAAATCCCGTCATTGCGAATGGCCATCGAGTTACTTCCAGCCACTTCCGAAGAGGAACGACGTTTGTTATACTTGGCTCAGCTAGATGAGAATCGACGCGATGCTACATTAGCGATTGAATCTCATGCAAAACGTATTAAAGCCCAGTATGATCGAAATGTGACCCCTCAATATTTTTCGGAAGGAGATCTAGTCTTATTGTACGATCAGGCAAATGATAAATTAGGTGCTAGAAAATTCGTGCTTATGTGGCATGGTCCCTATGTTGTCAAGCGAAAGCTAGCAAAAGGGTCCTATGAATTGGTAGACTTTGACAAGGTATCTTTAGGTAAACCCAGAAATGGTCTTTACCTAAAGAGGTATTATGCTTAAAATGACTGTGGAGATTTTTTCACTAGGTTAGTTTTTCTTCTAGCTGGTGTTTTTTAGATTAAAAAGTGTGCTTATCTTAGAGAGAGTTTTTCGTCGTTATTCCTGCTTATCTTGGTTTTACTCTTGATGTCACAGATGTCGACGCCTCTCCAAACATACATTAGTTTCGCTGATGGTGCTTGTCGTAGTACACGTAATATTTCTTCCACAGCTAGGGTTATCTATTCACCCTTTGACGAGTTGGTATCTATGCATGGGGTAAGCCTCGATCAAACAACAAAAAACATTGCAGAGTATAGTGCAGTGATTGAGTTATTATGTGAATCTATTTCATTTGGGATTCGGAGTTTGATAGTGAGGTTAGATTCTAAACTCATTATATTACATCTTAATAGAGTATACGCCATTAGAAATCCAGTATTATTAAGATTATTTTTGAGAGTGCGCCTCTTGGAACGTGAATTTGACTATATTGAATATCAACATATTCCAAGATCTTTAAATACATTAGCAAATGCAATTGCTTCTCAAATGTTAAGTAGACATGTCCAATAATCATACAAGTAAATTTAAAAACATTCCATAACATGTTTAACAAGATAAGCTGGTAATAATGATATCATATAACATAGGAGCGTGTCAAAATATACATCGTCCTCGATCATAAGTTGAAAAACACCTTATGATTGGAAAAAATGATAAGTACAAAAATAAAAAATGTCATATGTGACTACAATAGGTGATCATCCCATCACTGCTGATGATCTCAATACGGAACCACTGCATGGGCCACCTTACAAAGGAACCTCCTAAAAGGTTCTGGGACCCCAATCACATAGCGCTGAAGTCGATGAAGGTTGTCGTATGTGCTGGTCTTTGGAATGTCCCATGTAAGGCGCTCTAGATGGCTCTCCAACTCGGCCAAAGTCTCTGTTGATTCGTCCTGTGGGGCTGGAGCTGGTGCAACTTGTTGTTTCCTCTCGTAAGACCAGAGAGCGGCTGGTCGCCATGGGCCCACATCTGCATTTGAAACTTTTACTATCAGTTTTGGGACGAGATAAAAACAAAAAAAAATTAAATTAGGAAAATGTTGAAAATGACTTTACCTGAATCATCCATTTTCTCTCCTGGTGGAAGAGCCATGTCTGGGTCCCCACGAAAATCAACCCCAGCATGAGGAAAGTCCTGGATAATAAAAACTTGGTTCTCCAACCATTGGAAATACTCAAGTTTGAACCGAACGACCTCGGTCCCCTCATTAGGATGACGAGCCATAATTGCAACCCATCGCATCAGTTTGGGCTCTCGAGGAAGCCCAGCTCCAATAGTGAGGTGCTGCAGGATCAACATCGGAACCCTCTCTAGACAAAAACTCACAACTATAGCACCATATCCAAAAGTCTTTAGTTGTCCATTTTTGGCCCTGGTTAGTTGGCCTTTCACATTGGCCAACACAACATCGCACCAGTTGAAAATGGTGCCTCGAAATCAATCGAATGCCATTCGCATCTGGGATCCAGTGGCTATGTGTAGCGCTGCACTATCACAAAGTCTGGTAACTGTAATCCCAATAACCATGAGTTCAGGACGAGATATGGTTTTGATATCTATTCCTTTGTCCCGGTTCTGGACATTGCAGTACTCTAGCCAGAGGCTCTCGACAGACTGGCCACCTACCCTGGGCCCAAATAGAGTCAAGTGTTCACCCCTCCTAGGAAAACCAGTCAAAATATATATATCTGTTGGATCGATTTCGAGCTGGTGCCCACCAATAAAGAAGCACTGGTCTTGTATACTCCATCTATCAACTAGCCACTGCAAAAAATCCACCCGGCCCCTCATGCCAGGTATGGCCCAGAATTTGTATAAGCCACATGCCTTCAATGCATCAATCGAAGGTTGATGATTCATTGTGGCGAGTTCCACATCCTCATGGTCCCGTTCTCACCAATCAAGCATGATGTTTGTCCTACATCCAAGTAAAAAGGCAAACTAGAATGCATAAAATTGATTTCTTTGGGTAATTTTTGAGTTAATTAGGTTTTTACAAACCTTTGCACGGGGTACGCACCCTCTTGTTAGGGACAGTGCGTGAGGTCCCCACCTTGCCTTCACGGCAGGTGCATACCCCGAATTTTTGCCCATTGCAAAAAAGTTGGGGTACGCGGGTCCCCTATGGTAAACCAACGGGCCCCCATGCGCGGGTTTTGAAACCTACCTCCTAAAAATAAAAATCAACCCCTAAAAAACAATTTCAAATGGATAGAAATGAAGAGTAGGATGATGTGGATTACCTGGAGGAGACAGCGTTCGATTCCGACGGACGGATTTTCCGCAATCTTCATGGGAAGTTTCTGGTCAAAAGCCCTTTTTTCTCACCCAAATATCAAATGGTAAAAATGAATGGTAAAAACTCCTTTTTATAAGTTTTTTGAGTAAATAAATCCCAAATTTGTTTATGTTTCACTTTGAAAAGGTGTTTTTGCGACAATTTTACCCATTTTAAACAGGTATGGGTAATGTTTGAGTTTTTGTTCAGGATAACGGATTTTTCAGGCGAAATCGGTCATTTTGAACAGAAAAACATTAGAGTCACCTTTAAGCTCTTTTCTAACTCCTAAAACATGAAAAGATTGCCGAGTTTCTCTTTTTAAGCTCGTTAAACCGGATCTAAAAATACAGTCCTCTTACAACCCTTTTGTGACCGTAAAAACACGAAAATATTGCTGGGGTTTTGTAATTTCAAATTCGATATTGGTCATAAAACAACGTGTTGTTGATCACTTTTTTACTTTTTCGGATCAGAGGCACTAATTACGAGAAGTACTCCTTGGTTGTAAAAGATCAAGTGGTTCTCTCAAGTATTATTTTATACTTTTTGGACTTGGGCGACACAAATTTACGAAAAAGGTCAACCCTGGAGTCTTCTTAAGTTTTTTCAGACTCTCTAAAAATGAAAAACACTGAGTTTCTCCTATACTAGACTCTTTAAATTTCGACAGTAAAGGACCTGTTCAATTACAAACAGGAATGGACCACTCCTTCTTAGGGTTCAAATTTAAACTAAGTTGGACTCATCCGAAGGATGAGCTTATAACCAAGCATATGTTATCCTCCTCAAGCTTGTAAAAAATAAAGAGGTACTTGCCATAAATGGTGGGGGAAAAGAGGGGAATTTGAGCATGTTTGTCATACTTTGTAACCACTCTTGAACAAGACACTTTCATTCACCTGGGTTTGGAAATCCTTTTCCTAACAATTGATCAAACCAAATTGAAAGTCTTCATCTAGTTTCTGGGTATTAACTTTGGGTCAATTGCCACCAAACCATCTGTTGTGTCGTTATGTGTTCAAGAGGTGAGTGCGAATAATCCATTCATTTGCAAAAATATCTGTCATCCATCTTGACCATCCCTGAGTCAGTCCTTGCAACTAAATTTCTTCAAACTTGATCTATGATTTCGTGTCATAGGCTTGCCTATGACAGATCAGATCACTTTCTATCGACTTCAGCTCTTTATCTAGAAAGATGATCTAGAAATTGTCAGTACCTTGGGATCTGCATGCCTCAATGGCAGGTTTCTTGCCTTTGACGATAGGTTGCATCATTGACCTTCGATTGAAGGATTCCATGACATGTTCGACATTGACACATCTAATCACATCTCATGGATTGTACTAAGTACTTTGAGAGCCATTGTCATTATTGGTGGTTTCTCTCACCCTTGTTAACAATTTACATCATCGACTGGTAATCAAGTGGTTTCTACCATGTTTGACTTTGACACATTCATTCGCATGGATAGAATCGTACTATTTCGGGAAGTAGAAATGAAGACCCTAGATCTAGTTTCCACGATCCAGGCTGCGAGGAATTTTGTATTCATTATGTCGTAGACTATTCATAAATAGATGGCTGCGTCCATACTGTGTTTACATGTGTCTATACTTGTGATGTATTAAAAGATCGTTCCTATATCAAAGCAGTAGTCAGTTTTCTAGTTAGTTTTGATCTGAGTATGGGAATGCCTACCTCAACAATGATATGATATCATATATATATTTTGCATTTGAATGTTTTTACAGGTTCCAACCGGGCTCTCCACAAGATGATCCTCGAAATGATAAAGTACTTCACTCTTCCTAAATGATAAATGAAATCTTCATCTACTACAGACTTTGCACTTTAGGGGGCAATCTGTTACACAAAAATATCGTCACCATGACTATTTGTAGTCAGTATGGGTCTATCATCACTTATACTAGCCTCCTAAGCAAGACTCAGACCTTAGCTCTTCATGTCAAGCTTTGCAAACGAGAGAAAGATATTGAAAATCAATATTACTCTGGTTCTGCACTTTCCCTCACTTTGGCCTGTGGGCCTGCATCCTTTGTTCATATTACCTGTGTATCTGCACGCTCTATCTATAAAAGGGTGGGTGCGTACCCCTGTAAAAGTAAAAAAGGCGCAAGTTTATCCTAAAAAACTCACTTTGTGTTAATTCTAGATGTTTCTAGAAGGAATTTTGACGTGGATTGTTGACTCCAAGGTGGTTCATGCATCCCAAAAGAGAAGGAGCTACCCCTTTGAAGGAGGGCTTTATCCCTTTGAAGGAGGACCTAGTAACTTCCCTCCATTGCACTATAAATTAAGGCATTGGGTCAGTTGCTGGGGAGGTTAGAAGCTGAACATTTTGAGGGTAAATTCTGATGGAATTGGGACTTCCTAGTTAAACTTGAGAGGAGAGATCACATACCTTTTGGTTTCATTGGGAAGTGAGTGAAACTTGACAAAGTAGAGAAGACTTCTTGTCGGACCCTGGGAGGAGCTTGTACAACATCAAGGCACAGGTTGTAACGTTCTTCTTTCATTTGAATTAATACAATCAGATTCATTTTTCTCAACAAATTGTCTTATTTGGTTTGTTTCATAATCTCCTTGTTTGCAGAATTACACTTCAAGGAAGCTCATTTGGAGCGAGGGAGCGAGGCTTCCACAAACTTGCATTGGACCCAAGGTATGCCTAAAACACTTTTTTTCCCTTGTTTTTGATTGCATATTTAGAGAAATATAGTTTTTGATTAGATTGCTTGTCACTAGATATCTTTAGATACTAGGAAGGTCGATCTTGTCCGCAACCTCGACTCATTCCGTGCGACAATGACCCTTTGCCTTCCTTTTCCACTTGGATAGATGCCCATCTGGAGTGAAAGTACTTTAAAAGCCACCTTTGGTGTCGAAAAAGTGAAGTGTAGATGAGAGGGCCCACTTATGAAAATTCGCTAATCGAAATTTCGCGAAACAGAGGCAAATTAGGCCTTTTTTTCCTATATGCGCTGCGCCATTTTCTATACGTGCCACGAAATTTTAAGGCCATTTTTGAGGCACTTGCAGGAGTCTAAAATGTGCCCAAGTGTGCTTGTTGAAAGCCTATCGTGTATACTTTCCAACCCAGGTGGAATTTTTGAATTTAGAGCTCATTTGCCCCTCGAAATCTTCATTCTCCCAAGACTGCTTCTTGTGTGTCAAAATAGGAGCAGTGAGGCCATTTTTTGGGTGTTTTTTACCTCCTGGAGACTTGAATCATGCCCAAATTTCTTGCCCTAGTGCCAGTGGTCATGATTTTGCATGCTAAATCCAAAAATGCAAACCGTTTCTCATTTGGAGCTCCCAATCCTACGTGTCGCGCCATATAGAGAAAAAACCTGTGTTTGTGCCAAAAAATTTCCATGTGACCAAAATTGTCCCAAATTTCTTGAAATTTGGGCTGGAGGTTCTCTAAGAGGCACTATGTTGGGCCACAGAAGCTTCAGCCAAGATTCGATGCTGATCTTTCTCTTTTTCCTCTTTTGTTTCTCTGCTCAATTTGGCCTTCAAGCTCCTTATCCGGGCCTTTGCACTCATGTTCTGTGCCCTGTAATGACAAGCCATCCTCCTCAGTATGGTTTTGTCTCTGTTGGCCTTCTCTCGTAGTCTCTCCAGATGGATATTGATCCACTCTATCCATGACTCATGGTCATTGTTGATCTCTTGCTCCAAGGTAGTGAGCTCGATCCTCCTTTGTTGGGCAGCTTGTCGATTCTCACAGATGCTTTGCAGCTCCATGATTGCCTGCTGGTCCTCAAGCTACTTTTTCCTCTACTCCAGCTACTTGATGATCCATATGGCCCTCTCCACATTGAGTATCAAGTCTTGGATCTCCGTGTTCTGCTTCTGAATGGTCATCGTAAGTTGGGAATTCTCCGCCTCTGCCTCATCATCCTGAATGACGATGACATCAGTCTCCTGTTCACCTGATGGCCCCTCATCATGCATGGGCTTCTTGCCCTTGTCTAGTACCTGTGTCTTTGATGCCGGAAGCGAGGCCCCTTCCAACCTGGGTAGAGATAACACTCGCTTTGCTGCTGCAAACAAGTGCCTACTGCCTCTCTGATATGTAACAAAAACTGGCATGGTAGTGGTCTCATGGTGCTCATGCTGTTGAGAAGGACCACCCATCTCCTGCTCTAGCTCTGATAGTACCTGTGATGTGTTGAAGAAGTCATGGGAGATGAAGTCCTCCCAAGAAATTCCCTGCAATCCCAACTGATGATCTACCAAAATCCAGATAAGAGAAAAGTGATACACACTGTTAAGCTGCCGCTAAGGGGTCTTATGCAGCATGAAGGTGTTCATCCTCTCTATGTTCCTGCATATGAAAAACGGGAGGTTCATCATCCTCACCCTGGTTAAGTGCATGAGCAACCGGATGTGATAGGCATATAGTCGAGAGAACCTCCCCTCACAGCTGAAGTATTTCATGATCAATCTCATGACTGGAGCATACTCATCTTTCAAGTATCTGAAGGGAAAGACTCTTGTGAGCTGACTCAAGAATCTGGCCTTGATGAAAGGCTCATAGTGTTGCCTATCCACCTTCTTCTTCTTATGCCACTATTCTCCAACATTTGGTATACCTGTTGCCACTGATATAGTTTCAGGTGTCAATGTGAAAGTGACCCCGGCCAAGATAGACTAACCTCCATGTAGATGAAGCACAAATAGACGGGCCAACTCACGATGAACTCTAACATTTGCCACCCTTTGACAAAATTCAAAACATGCTAGGTGTTAGAAACATGACATGGCAAGAGGGGATGCTTGTAATTCAGTGAGGGTAGTGGGCTCATCCCTGACATGTTTTCCACTCTTGTGATGTCTCCTGGGAGCCTGCTCTTCTAAGGATGAGTCACTTTATGTCTCCATCTCATACTTTAACAAATGTTGTGATGTCATGACTGCTATGTGTACTGTACCTAGGCTGCCCTTTGATGATGGTGTGAGGCTGGGTGCCTTTGTGATATCTGTCACCAAGGGGAACACTGAAACAGTGAGTATTAGGAAGGTAGTAATGTAATGGGAATAGGGGTTATAGGGAGAAATTTTTTTAGGGATATGGGAGGAGTTTGGGTATTTTGATAGGGTAGGGTTTGGGGTTTTAAAAAGGTAGGGTTTGGGGTGTCATGTTGACCAAACAATGGAGGGATAGGGGAGAGGGTTTGGTAGTAATTTAGGGCAGGGATATTAGGAAAAAGGAGAAAAGGAGGATAGGAAAAATGGTAGGTGAGGGGAAAATGATGGGTGGAATAGAACCTTGGCACTAACAACTCACTTTAGCAACCCTAGCCATCATGGTTTTTGGTGATTTCTTATGGTTGATTTTATGAATTTGGTTGCATTCAAACATCTCTATAGACCACCATATCATGTATAAAACTTGATGAACAAAATATGTCAAAGAGCCTACCTTTCAATTTGGTGGGCTTCATAAAAATTTGGAGGTGATTTGGCCTTGTTTTGGCCCTTGGTCTGTGTGCACCACGTGCAAAGCCCAGTGCGCCACACCCTGGGTATGCGTCGTGCCTGTGGAAAGTTTGAACTGCAGGCAGGCTCTGTGTGCGCTGCACCCTGTGTGTGCGCCGCGCCCCTAAGTATGTGTGTTGTGCTCCTTAAAACCACCTCCAACTCACTCAAACACTCATGATGAACACTCACACCCTTTGCAACGTTTCTCCAAGGCTTGGATTAGCACAATGCCTTTGATTTTGATGAAAAATTTCATATATAGCTTTGGAAGTGATGGGTTAAATTTTTTCCTCCTCAAAACCCATTTTTCTATTGTTATATTTTGACACCTTTTCACTGACTTTAAAACACACTTATTTTCACTTTCCCTTTGAAATATTAGCTCAAATGATGAAATTTTCGGCACTCTTTGTAGGGATTGCATGACAGGACATTTGGCCACGGAAACCATGACTGCATCTGAAGAAATCAACTGATGACTTTTTTGAAAATTTTGTCATAAATGACACTATTTGACTTTTCTTCAAAACAGAGTTTTGAAGAAGAGTCAAAGTCTATCCACATGACGATGAAGCTCTCTGAATCATAACTGTGTAAATGCCTCACTCTGGCCTGCATGGCTTTACTGGACATGTTCAAAGACCAAATTGATGAATCCCTAGACCTAGACATCAAAAATGACTTTTGTCCTTTAAAGGACCAGACCATGACTGTCATGGACTTTGATGACTATTGACAAAAGACCTGAGCCAGTAGGAGCCAAACATGAGGGGGAATGACTAGCATGACCTTCTCCGATAGATTATGGCATGCCCCTAGTGAAATGCAGCTGGGTGAATGGAGCGGGACACCTAAAAATGAAATGCATAAAGAGTTTTGATCTCTGACGGAGGACTGACCAGAACGACTCTAACATGTTGTATGAAGAAGATGTATCCCACATATTCTAGGGAGAAGAAACACAAGAAACAATGTACATACCGAAAAGAACTAAACTCAGGCCTAATAGTAATAAAACACCCTACGAGTTGTGGAAGGGAAAACATGAATTAGTTAAACACCTGAAGGTGTTTTGGAGAAAATGCTTTATCAAAAGGAAAGATAAAAATCAAGGAAAGTTTGACTCCCTTGCTATTGAGGGTATATTACTCGCGTACTCTACTTGAAGTAAGGGATATAAGTGTTACAAAAAATAGAAAAAGAAGGTTGAGGATTACATTGATGTAATAGTAGATGAAATGACTTCATAATATAAGTCCTCCAAATGAAATATAAACTCAGATGGAGAAGAAAATTCAGACATGAGGCCCTCAGATAAAGAAGAAAAATATTCAAATAAGATAGGTGAGGAAATGAGCACAACTCCAAGGCCCAAGACATCTTCCAGGTATGTACAAAAGGAACATCCCGAGAGTCAAATTCATAGATATCAAATAAATGGTGTTTAGACCAAGAGGAAACTTTTTGATAGTTCAAGTTGTGCAAATATTTCTCTGCTGTCTCAGGTTGAGCCTAAAAATATTAGCCAGGCAAGTGAGGTCAAATTTCGGGTGAGAGCTATGAATGAAGAACTTGACCAAATTGAAAAGAATGAAACTTGGGAGCTTGTTCTAAGACCTAAGGTTAAAAACATCATATAACCAAATGGGGTTTCAAAAATAAGTTAAATGAGCAGTGTCAAGTAGTTAGGAACAAGGCTGGATTGGTATGAAAAGGGTATGCCTAGATAGATGGGGTAGACTTCGAGGAAACCTTTGCACCAGTGGAAAGACTCAAAGCTATCAAAATGTTTCTTACATTTTCCAGTCACAAAAATATCAAGGTATATCACATGGATGTGAAATATTCATCTCTCAATGGAGATCTGGAAGAAGAGGTTTATATTGAGTAGCCAGAAAGATTCAACCCCACTGAAGATAAAGAGTTTGTGTGAAAACTAAAAAAGGCCCTATATGGAATCAAACAGGCTCCAAGAGCTTGGTACACAAGAATAGATCGATACCTTCTACAACATGGATTTAACAAAGGTACTGTAGACAACAATTTATACATAAAGTCTGAAGGTGATCATCTACTAATTGTAGTAGTATACATGCACGACATAATCTTTGGCAAAGACATGGAACAATATGGACATCAATTCATAAGCTGTATGTAGACAGAGTTTGAGATGTCCATGATCAGAAAGTTGTCATTATTCTTGGGATTTTAAATTTCTCAATCTAAAAATGAAGTGTTTATCTCCCAATCCATATACCTACTATGAACTTTGAAGAAGTTTGGGCTGGAATATTGCAAGGAAGTTAGAACACCAATGGTTACAGGCTACAAATTGTGTAAAGAGTATGAGACACTATTGGTAAATCAGGCTGAGTACAGATACATGATAGGAATATTTTTGTATCCCATAACTTTGTGACCAAACATCATGGATGCGATGGGCCTTGTGGCTATATTTCAATATTTCCCTCATGAAATTCATGTTATCATTGTTAAAAGGATTTTCAAAATCTTCAAGGAACAACAGATTATGGACTCTGGTATGCTAAAATTAGAGAGTTTAAGTTGAATTCCTACACTGATGCTGATTGGGTAGGAAGTATTGATGAAAAGAAGAACAATTCGGGTGTAGCATTTTTTTTTGGAAACTACTTAGTGTCATGGGTCAGATAGAAACAAGCGTCCATTTCTTTATAAACTTTTGAAGTAGAGTATATTGTACCTGCCACTTGTTGCTCACAAATCCTATGTGTGAAGCATATCTTAAAGGATATTAAGGTAGAGTTGACTGATCCTATTCCAATCATATGTGATAATACAAGTGCCATTAGTATCTCTAAGAATCCTTTCATGCATTCCAAGACCAATAAAATCCCGATCAAGTTCCATTTTTTAAGGGAATAGGTTGTAGCCAAAGTTTTTAGACTTGAATATGTGGCCACTAAAGAAAAAATTGCAGATATATTTAATAGCTGCTAAAAAGGGAGGCCTTCAAATATATTAGGAAAAATATAGGAGTTGTGAATCCTCCTCCCACATGACACAATTTTGATGTGTGTTGGAAGCTACTCAACATGCGGGATCAGTGGAAGAGTAGGTTGCAGTGGTTTAGGGGAAGTATTCAAGGGCATCATTTTACATTGATGCTAAAGGGGGAGAATATTATTGGAGTAACTGAGAAAAAAACAATAAAGAAGACCATGCCTGGTTTCAGGGGGAGCTTATGTTGTTTCCATCAATGCCAAAAGGGGAGATTGTTGGCTAATTGACATTGTCAGATTATGGCATTTGGTATGTTGGATTGATTTCAACTATACTAGCTTTGAGGAAGAGAGTTTGCAACTATTTATTATGTAGTATATGGGCTCAAAACCTATGTTGGACCCTCTCCATTAGAAATTTCTCTGAAAGATCTTTCCAATAGTGTGTTGAAGTCTGCAAATGACCTCCTAGATCAAAAGTTATGCAGTGCTAAAATCATGATCTTGAAGTCCTAAGTAGGCCAAAATATCAAAGGCAGTTGAAATATCGGAGCCTGCAATTTTCGAGGTGAGAAGAGCGGAAGGATGGAGGGTTAATCAAAGGTCAGAGCACATCAGGACCAGATATTGTAACCTCAATATCCTAGAGATTTCAGAACCCAAAATATCAGAGCAAGTCACGATATTGGAAGGATTAGAGGATCAACATATTGAAATTTTGTAACTCCTTTATAATTCCTTTTAAGAAAAGTTATAATCAGATACCTGAGCAAGAGAACATTGAGACCAAATATCGGAACCTCAGAGCATATGGAATATCGAAATATCAGAAGTAGGAAGGAATTTCATAACCTCGATGTTTCATAAGTCCTTGTAAATTCAATTCTCTTGAAAGTACCAAGGAATGCGGGAAATGAGAATTACAAAGGAACTCATTGAAAAACAAAATACAAAGAGGACCCATTCTCTCTCCTCTCTAGGATACATGGAAATAATTAATTGGTCCCTTAGGAGATGTTGAGGAAGATGGCATCTACATCATGTGGTAGTTTGTAGGGCACGTGGACACATGCCAACCATATTCGACAATATTGGGTGGCCTAATGGGGAGAATATTGGCGACAAGTGTCACCACTAATGAGATGTCATGTGGCAAAGATGACGACAACATGAAGTCATTTCAAACGTTGACATATGGGATGTAGGAGTTTTCTTAAATCATCTCTAAATGTTTTAAAGAAATGTTTCAATCAGATGAAAGGGACTCTAATGGGACTCACACATGGTCACGAGAAACCCATAGAACCAAGGGCATAGAAAGAATACTCAACACCTGAGTGCTATGAGTATTCCGGAGTTTGGAAGTTTAGAACTCCTCCAAAATTGAATTATGAAGGAAGTCCCGATAAAGGAGCTCCGATGAGGATTGGTGCTTGGTCATAGGAAATGCAAAGGACCAATGACATAGAGAAGAGCTTAGTACCTAAGTGTTGTGAGATGCCATGTGGGAAGTATTTCAAAAGTCATAATTTCAAAACTCCTTCGTAATTTTAAATTGAAACAGTTACAATGGAGGTAGATTTAGATGTTGGATGGCACATGGTCGAGGTAGACCCAAAGGAATAGGGGTGTAGAACAAGGATAACACCAAAGGGATATATAGTATTTGAAAGGTCAAAATTTCTGAACTCCATTCTAACTGAAAGTTTTAAGAAAGTCTCGATATGTGGTGCTTCGATATAGTGTTGGATTTTGGTCATAGAAGCCAAAGAACCAAGGGAAGAAGAGAAACTACAAAGGGATATTGGCCCCTGATAGGAACTAGAGGCATTAGCACCTAAATGCAAAGCCACTAGTCACAACGCCTAGTCCCATGGAGGAAAATAGGAAAGAGGCTAGCGAAAGAAACTTAGAACCTTGCAACCTCGTAACATCATTTGAATAAAAGTTATGAGATATGATGGCTTTGATATTACAACACTCAAGGGCTATACTGATGGTCATAGGCCCAGTCATATGGTAAAATGATAAGGGGGATAATAACAAAGGACCTAAATGAACTTTAGAATATGGTAATATCTTAACTTTGTTTTAATAAAGGTTATGATGAGTGGAGCTATGCTACAACAATACAAAGAGTTAAAGGATGAATGGGTCGACAACTAGAGATTAAATGCAAGTTAGAGGAGTTAATCAATGGAATATGCAAAGGTCACTATGTCAAGGAAACAAGGACAATGATTCATAGGGAAAAGCTATTGGCTTGTCTTTATGTTAGAAGAAAGCCATATCTGATCTCCCATGCATGCATTATAGACTTAAATGAGGAACAAAGAAGCCATGTCGAAGTACTTGTTAGAGTGTGCAGGTGGACTAAGATTGAATTCTCAACATGGAGAATCACATAGAGATTCGATAAAGTGCTCAAGAGCCCATCCTTGTGTTTAATGCAATAGCAGAATTACAACATCTAACACAAGAGAAACATTGAGCAGTGAGCAAAAAATGGACAAAACTAGTGGTTTCCATTGAGAAAAGTGGGGCAAGAGAGTATTGTTGTGTATGTGTTGAAGAGTGTGCAGCTGAGAGTGAGATGATTAACTGGGCCAAGTGTTGAACTAAGCAAAGTGCTATAGAGAGCTTGTGTGAGAGAAGGCTGAAAGAAGAGTATATGCAATTGTGAGTAGATGATAATATGCTACTATGTGAGGCCGAGAGAACCTATGGAGCAGTAGAGAACATAGAGTAGAAGTTTCTATAGTGAACCGGGTTGGTATTTCTTTGTATATGTGTTTTCCTTTGTTTTTAGTCTGAATTGTATGAAAAGTAGAACAATGGAAAGAGAAGGTGGTGGCCTGAATTCATAAGAGGTTGGTACCTCTTGGAAAGTAGGTATTTACTATCCTAAGGGGGTTAGTGCCTCCTTTGAGTTAGTGCTCACAAACAAACTGATGTAATTAAGTAGGTGCTTAATTTAAATCATAACAACAAACAAATTGGTTATTTTTTCCCTTTGGGTTTCCACATGAAAATACTAGTGTCAACATGTGTATGTTGCTCATGTGATGGATTGTATCTACATATTAATGTATCACATTGCTACTCATTTTCATTATGTATTAATTCTATCATAAGTAACATATAGTAGAGGAAAGAACTAAATACATTCATAAAATGTTTTAAGAACCGCACCATTACTGCTTCATCCCCCCTTAGTAATTCCTTATTTCAACACTACCTTTCTATCTCTATTTATTTCTATTTTTTGCTCGTTTTGTTGTGTCTCATGTGATATATACTTATGTAATATTCCTATTTGTCATGTCCACTTCATCAGTGTCTATCATCACATCATTAGCAACATATTTATTTGTGACCAGTTTAGAATCTGCTATTTTTTGTTATGTTCACAAGTACTGCATTAAAACCTGGTCATAGTCCCATTATTTCACCTATCTAATAATATTCAAAGAAGTTGGCAACAAATCATAAGGAGATTCACTCATCAATAATCACCACATATATTTCTTTATTTGTTACTATATGTCAACTCTTAAATTTGATTTTGGGGTTTGTTAATTTGGTAGCTCAATGACAAATTCCAATCATGGGACTAGATTCATCTTTTCAGAGGACCAATTTTGACTATTGGAGCTCTCAATTTGGACAAGGGAAAGTGTTTTTTTGAATTAAAGCTCAAATAAGCTAAAAAGGACAAGTCAACCCAAAAGAAAAATTAGACATCCATGGATGGATATAAATGCAAGTCAAGTGACCCTGATTTGGACATCATCATCATCTTGATAATTATTATTTCTTTAGGTTTGGCTCGCATAGTTATAAGACTGGGTCACAAAGATTGGTTCATACATGTCAGAGATTGCAGGGTCCAAAGCTCGAATATGTGTTTAGGGTTTTGGTTTCTAGCTATAAGCATGACACAGGTAGTTTACAGTCACAACCGTGGGCAAACATGCTCATGTGTGTGGTTGGAGGGTTTCGTCTCCATGCACACCAATATATGTGTACGGTTGGGAATTAGGGTTTGTGTTTTACAGTTGACCACAAATTTCATTAGTTGACCGCAATGTTCGATAGTTGATCATAGATAGTGACAATTGATCACAAGAATTTGAATCATGGCTATTATTATTAGCATTGTTGGGTTCATATCATGGATCTTGATTAGTTGATTTTGTTGGATAGGATTATGGTTGAAGATATCCATCATTTTCCTCTCTCTTACTGAACCATTCAATGAAAATCTAATAAGAAGAATAATTTGAAAGGGTTTTCCTGTTAGTGATTTTTCCCATGATCTCTGACCAATCCTCGTGTCTCTATCTGTGAATGATTTTATTTTATTATTCCTTTATGTTCCATTGCATTGATGATGATATTTTTATTTCTATATAGTTGCATATGTCTCTAAATAATTTTGTAAATCTAGATAATGTTATGATGTTATGGGGTGAATTTGATATGTAAATAATGAAATGTAATTATTGAAGCAAAGAACAATATAGCCCTAATAAAATTCAACATGGAATTAGAGTTGGGTTGAACAAAAGTCATTAAATATCACCTGTATGAATACACCATTGATAGAAGAAAGCGAATATATAGGAGACCTAAAAGAAGGCTAATGTTTGAAGGAAACCCTAGGTAATTTGGTTATTACGGTTCGATGGATATTATGAGGTTACAGTTTCGAAGAAACCCTGGATTATGACAAATATTTGAGATATGCAATCTAGAAACCATAGCATGATCAAAGTGAAGATGTTCTAGCACTTGTAATAGGTTTGATGTAGCACTAGATGGGATAGTCTCAATTAGGCTTTGGTTATTTATGAAGTTGATGGATATATAAAAGGAGACATTGTTATATGGATGATGGAAAATCATGACAGAAGAGGGATATGATAACCTTTCATTGAAGACATGTACTTTTTTTACTTATGTTACTCTTGTATGTCTTTACTTTTGCTTATATTTATTGATTTGATCATTGATTATACTTCCTGCATGTATATTTGAGTATTTGGATACTTCTAACCTCCTGATGAGAGGTGATAAGTAGATAATTCTTGAGGATCATTTGAGGTGCAGGAAGAGATGGCTAGTGCAAGAAGAGAAGAGGTACAATTTACCATGATAAGTAAGTGATACAAAGTGCAAAGGTCTCTTAATGTTATAAGGTATGTATAATATATTGTTTCAACTGCAATATTGGATGGCAAGGTAAACCCTAAGGTATGATGAGAATATCACCTTCATGAATGACTCATATATGCATATGAAAGTAAGTTTGATTTATGGTACATGTGATATATTGGTGCACTTGATATTTGATAAGTATTTTACATTGTAGACATGATGGATTTCTTAATTTTTTGAAGCAAGCTAGATACATTTTTTTTTATATATGGTGACTTGATACTATTTTTAATTCTTTTGATAAGAATGATAACCATGGTGATAGAAGTGTAACAATAAGATCGATATTCATGATCTTCTTGTTGACGTTGTTTATGTTTTTATAAGATTAGTAAATTGGACAGTGTGATAAATCTAGATTCCCTAACTTGACAGTTGAGTAATATGATAAAGAAGTGATGTAGTGATTATAATATTTGAAATATGATGATACAACTGTCAGCTTCCCTAATCATATGTCTCTAACCCTTGATGAAAGTTTGATGTCATGTTCATATGTGATGATGAAGTAGTTGATCATATAAGATGTTATGACCACGATGAATATATGTTTTAGAACATGATATAGTTTGATTTCATGAGATAATAGTTCTTCTTATGTATGAATGTATTATGATAGACATGTTGATGTCTTGATTAATATTTATTAAAGTGGTTTCTCGTTAAGAGGGAGAAACTATTCATAAGATCCGTACACCTATTAACATTTGCATTAAATGTATAGAAAATTATTTATTGTTGAAGTAAGATTTTTGGACATAAATAGACTCTAGTAGAAAATGATGAAATTAGTGACTAGGTGACTAAAAACATTAGTTTATGTAGCTTTTCCCAATGAAATACTACTAAAAATGAGCAATCTTAAGAGACTGAACTAAAAACGACTAAATTTTTTGACTAATTTAGTCCTAGGTTAAAATATACGACTAGAAAATAAGTAATACAATTAAAAATTACTAACATTAATGACTAGTTTAGTCTAGGCACAAAAGTAAAACTACATAACAAGTACTCCAATAATACAAAATTAATCATTTATGTTGATCATTTTAATTGTGTCACTCCGACAATCTAAACTTACGAGTGATAGAGGATTCAAAGGTTGTTTTAGATTGATTGAAAGGTTATTCTTCCTTAAATACTTATTTATTGGATTAGTGGATGATTAGAGTTATGGATTTAATTAGAATCTTCAGGGTTATATCCGTTGATCATATCCATAGGGAATTCAAATCAAAGGCCAAGAAACTATATAAAATGGGAGTGGGCTTATAACTAGGTCAAATACATTATGAAGAATAACTATAATTATACGTGTTGGTTAATTAGAAGAGGATAAATTTCCTTTAGTTAATGGCTTAACTTTTCATTTATATCTATATTTTTCATTATCAGGTTCATATCCATTGAACTTAGGATACTAATTTTTAACTTGGATATCAATTTGTTTATCTGGTAAATGTATATTATGAACATAGTATTACTAGAATCTTATGAAATTGTTTTGAATCCTATGTGAATTTTGATATTTCTTAAACATTAGATGTTGCACGTTTTACAATATCATGTCATAGATGTCAAGTACATTTATTATATGTTAGATGACATAAATTGAAACTTTAAATTAATATAAATTCAAAAATGATGATTTTTTTATTTTTTTATTTTTGGAAAAAGGAATTATGGCACTTCCCACCACCTAAGTCAACAATTACTTAAAAAAATTATGCATCAATCCATAACTACTAAAAAAAAACAATTTCAAAATTATTCAGCCTAATTGCTCAAGTTTCATTTTAGCGACTATCTCCTTATGATTGAAAAATCAAAGTTTCGTTATAGTGAGTCATGACAAGCTATTGTGTTAGTATCTTTGTTTTACTCCCACTACTGCTCTAATGAAACTTGGTGGCCAATTTCTACATTTCTAGGAAAGTGTGAAAGTTATTTTGGTTTTGAGAGAGTTATTTGGAGTTCTTTGCCATGGACAAAAGAAGAGCTTATGATAAATCATCGCTTTGACAGGTGCTTAAAGGAGTTGTGAATTCAAACCCCCCTGAATATTGGTGGGGGCATTCTCAGTCACCTCCACCTCTATCTCCACTATTGTCACCATATGCATCCTCACCTCTCTCTCCTAAGCCTCGTTGGTCTAATACTTACATATTCGGTATTCAAAAGGTTTTTATTGATATAAAAATATCTAGAGATCATATTCATGTAGAGAGAATTGCCTCAATGCTTTCTAAAGCCTCAAGGAAGTTGGCAAGCCCAAGGCTTATGATATTATATGATACTAGTTCCCAACAAAAACCAATGGTGGAGCTTATGAATTCACTACAAAGATTGAGGTTGAAAGAATCCTTTGTAACTTAATGGATGAAAATTCAACCCCAAATGGTCATTGATGGCAGTGGGCATGGATCTTCTAGGGTTTTGAACCTCCGACATTGTGTCGTTCAAAGCCTCCTTTGCACACCAAATCACTCAGAAAATGTCAATGATGTGGGTGATTGGCTTGAAGAACCTATTTAGAGGGCCGAATCTAGTAGAAATATTGATGGCAAAGATATGTGAAATGATTACCAGAGAAAATACTAATCAGGACTCTTCGTCATCAACAAAGTGGCCTAATGTTGGTTTGGTGAACATTTTTATCAAGTGATGGATTCAGGGTTGCAGGTTTTTCTTCATCTGTAGGTATTTATCATTTAATAAGTTTATAATTTTATTTTAATCATTTTTCATATTTGTATAAGTTGGGTATTAATTAAGTGGTTTTTACTCAAAGTGATGAGATTAATGTTGCACAACCAAGTTTTCCACGGGGAGAGGAATTACTAAACCTAGGGAAGATATAGATGAAGATGTGTAGACCTATCATAAATTTATAAGTTGATGTTTGTTTAGTTGCAATGTAAAGTGACATTGATTTTTTGTGCAGGAAATGATGTCAACCCTTTTTATTTTTCCCTGGAAAACAAGTTGCACATATATTTTGGCAAATCGTAAGTCGTTGGCTGGGAAGAGCCTACCTTCTATAAATTTTTGGGGATAGATAAGAATGGATAATATTGAGGAGCTTTAGTCTCATGAAAAGTACAAGTGTATTTTTTTTTTTTTAATCCTTTGAGAATTTACCTGAGGAAAACACTTTTAACTTTTCTTAGAATATTCCTTCAAAAGTGGATAGAAAATGCCTTGAGATTACACAATGGTGGTCTTCAAACTCATAAAAAGTTTGGTTAGAGAGACGCCATAAAAAATTTGTGCCAATAGAAAAAATCAAGAAAATGTGGTAGGGACAACTTATTGATAGTTGCAAAAGGAGGAACTACAATACTAAAAATTGTTGTTGCTAAAAAGTTACTGAAAGGTAGTAATATTGTTGCCACGATTTTGATCTTAATACTTAAATTATACATTTCTCAAATGTATATGCATATAAATTCTCAAACTTATTTCTCTCATAGATTAGACTTATCCCTTGGACATATATGATTGAAACTTAGATGTATTCTTTAGACATAAAAGGTTAAAACTCAGATGTATTTCTTAGATTTAAAGTGTAGTAATTTTCATTTTTCCACTAATAATTTTCTCTTCCCTAATTATCCTATTTATGAAGTCATGGATTCATTGTATTGACTCTTTATCATTAGGATTTTGTTTTTATTTCTACAATACGGTCTACGTTTGGCATATCAACAAACACCGATTGTATCTCATAGGTTCGAGGAGATAGTGTAATGACCCCAGTCATTTTGCATATATATAAGTATCATCCTAGATAGGGATAGGTGGCTAAATATATGTTTATGAAATTTGACATGAACTTAGATATAGACCCACTTTTTAAAGCTAGAAAATATAAGACAACTCCTTTCATATGGTTATTGGGGGGGATGCCAGGGAAGGCCTTATAAAAATCTTAGACCTTTGTCGATAATTTCCTAATTTTTCAAGTGGTGGATTTCATTAACATTATAGATCGATGTATTATCATAAGAACTACGCATAAACATGAAAAAGAAAATTGAGGGTGGAGATCATAAAGCTACAACAAAACATGTAATTTGCGCCAGATTTAGCACCATATTTTAATGCATTTTTTTTCCAATTTGGGCCTGGTACTAAATATGACTCTATTGTACAATTTTTAAAGCATCCTTTTTTGTCCCATTGTTTTCATCCTTTTTTACACCAAATTTTGCATCCTTTTTTCATCAGATTTGGAATCTAGTTTTTCGTCATGTTTTGCATCTAATTTTGCACCACTTTCTGCATCTAGTTTTGCACTTTTTTTTGGAACAACGTTTTCTTCCAGTTTTGCACCAAGATTTACATCTAGTTTTATGACAGGTTTTGCTCTAGTTATGAGCCAATTTTTTCATATGTTTTTGCGTTGCTTTTTGCTTCATGTTTTGTGCCATTCTTTGCTTCTAGTTTTGTACCATTATTTGCTTCTAGTTTTGTTCCATCATTTGCATTGGGTTTTACATCATCTTTCTCATTCTATTTAGCACCATTGTTTGCATCTAGTTTGTGCCAATTGTTGCTTATAGTCTTACACCAATCCTTTCTTATAATTTTGTACCTATTTTCACACCATTTTTTGCATCAATTTTTGTGACCATTTTTGCATCTTGTTTTACACCACTTTTTACATCCGCTTATGCATTTGATTTGTCTCCCTTTTTTGTACCATATTTTGCATCATTTGTTCCATCCAATATTGCAACATTTTGAGCATCCAAATTTTGATCTAGATTTGCATCCTATGTTGAACCATGTGTTGTGTCTACCTATTGCATCCCATTTTTTGTCTAATATTATGTTCAATTTTGAGCCATTTTTTACATCCACTTTTGCATTTGTTTTTTAACCAAGTTTTTGACTTTATTTTCCGTCCAAAATTTCATCTCAAATTGCATCCTATTTTGAGCCATTTTAATGCCCATTTGTACACCATTTTTTGTGTCTACTTATGTGTCCAATTTTGCACAATTTTTTACATCCATTTTTGCATCCTTTTTGTTGTCTAATTTTTCATCCTTTTTCAGCATCCAAATTTGATCCTTTCTTCTACCTCATTTTGTATCCACATTAGCATCTCATTTTGCACCTAGGTTTGAGTCTAAATTTTCATCTAGTTATGCATTATTTTTGGCATCCAATATGGTGTCATTGGTTTCACCCTTTTCTTATCCCCATTTTGCATCTTTTTTTGCGTCTTTTCTTACATCCTTTTTTGTGCCCAATTTTACAGCATTCTTTGAATCCTCGTTTGGAATCTAAATTTGCATCCTTTTTTGTATATAGTTTGGTGTCCATTTTGGCATCCTTGTTTGTGCCCAGTTTGGTATCCTTTTGTATGGAAACTTGTTTTTATGCCTAGTTTAACATCCAATTATAATCCCAATTTTGCATCCATGGTTACACCACATTTACATACACATTTGGTTTCTTATTTAGAGTGTACTTTTCTTTCCATTTATGACCCCCCTTATGCGATCATTTTACTAATTTCAATTACATAGTGAAATATATTAAAATTTCTAAATATCATTAAAGAAATATGACAATTCAAATTGATAACATAGTGTTTGTAAATAAATTTAAGGGAAACTAACAACATCTATCCAAAAAAGAACAATATCATCACAAATAATAATTCTCCATCAAAAAATCATTAATTTTTTTCAATATACATATATAACTACCAAATCAATACCTATCACAAATATCATTATTCTAAGCTAAATTCACAACATTCATCCAAAAATAGTAATATCATCGTACATAATGATTCTCCATTAGAAAACAATGACAATTTGCAACATAAAGTAACAAGATAATACTAATAATAGCATCATCATCGTTAATCAAATAAACTAAAATTCAAATGTGCGATTACCAGAGAAAAATATTTCATGAATATCATTATTCTAAGGTAAATTAACAACATCCATCCAAACATAGTAATATCATCATACATAATAATTCTCCATCAAATTAATGTTGATAATTTTCAATATATACATAAAGTAACAAGATAATAATGATAATTTCATCATCATATTTAATCAAATCAACTAAAATTAAAAGTTTGATAACCAAATCAAAATGTTTCATAGATATTATTATTGTAAGGTAAATTCGTGGAATCCATATAAAAATAGTAATTTCCAAGGTCACCAAGATATCACTAGCTAGCACCACTAAGATCATAGTCAATATCATCTTCATGATCATTAACATGATCATCATGTTGACCATCCTTATCAATTTCATCCACATCATCATCACCAATGCTATCACCATAATCATCATCATCACCAACTATCACCATCATCATCATCAACGTCTCCTATATCTAATGTATGTTCAACATAGTCTGGATCATCTTCTCTAGGGTCATTACCTATAACATTCTTGAAAAGAAAATCAATATTACATATTAGTATTAATTCCATAGCACAATGCATATTTTGGTTACAATGTTAACCATCAAATGACGTAGGATACAATAACATATAATAGTACAAAAAAATAAAATGAAAATTTGGTTTAAGATATATTGGAGATCCAACTAAGATTGCACTTCTAATTCACTTTAAGTAGCAAAAGAAATTTCTAATGCATATGAAGTAGGTATCCAATTATTCTCCATTTTCTATTGTGAATGTTTCATATGATTTAAATGCACCATTATGAAATTGAAAGTTACTAGAAGCTTTAGTTCAAATTACAAATGTAATTCAGAAGTGCATAATCTTCTTAATCACAAATTGTGAACATTCTGCACAATGGACTCACAATAGGAATTCACCACCATGATTCAAGTTATCATTATTGGGTTAAGAATCAAGATGAAAAAAATCATCCCATTCATAATTTAAAAGAAAAAAAAATCGACCTCAAGTTCTATAATAAATTGGTAACTAATTGAAGTTATCATCAATCTTAACTAGTTTACATGATACAACAGTCTCAACCTAGAGAAGTTGTAGGATATTTAATAAAATATGTCAATGGAAATGCAGGTCACCAGAAACAAAAGCCCTACACTAAAGAGGTCAATTTGATCAATCTTACACAATGCCTCATATGAAAGGGTATATCATAATTGTAGAGTACACAACTATTTAAAAATGGTTTGTGAATTTTATCATAGCTCCATAAAAAAGATATCAAAAGATAACAACATAAACAATTATTGAATATCTTGTACTATACCTATAACACCCCCTCCTAAATTATTATTATTATTGGTCAAGTTCAACATTGGTGAGGCTATGTCATGGTCATGGCATAGTTCTAATTTGAGTAGATTTTATTTTACACTTGGGTTACTCATTTTGTAACACCATTCCTTGAAGGATTGGATGTGTAAATTATAGAGATGGATCCCTACCCCATAACTATCGATTTTTTAAGTCATATGGTGATAATTATGTTAAATACATAGAGGGTGTATCACATACTAACAACCCACATACGCATTTGTAACAAAGAGGTTCTCGAAGCTTACAAAGAAATCCATATGATTCCTTGAGGTGTACTCTATAACCTAAGTGCATTTGAATTTTTTTTTGGTGTGAACGTATTTTATGCAGCCATATGGATATTTAGAGTGTGATTTTATTTCCATTACAAATGTTAATCACCTAGTTTTATTAAGGGAATAACCCCTTTTTGGCTTCATGTTGTGGGCCTCCCATTTTTATGACTCATATGGAATAAGGAGAAATTATAACATTAAAGCAATGGTTGCTACAATCCCAAATAAACCCCGTAATTTCAACATGTATGTTGGTTGTACATGTGCTAACTATAGAAGGGTTTTAACTTGTAGACTCCTATGCTAGTTAGAATAATTAATTGTAATGAGTGAACAATTCTATGTGTATGTACATAGGTTTACGTCTAATCCACCATATTTCCAAATGCACAATTCATGATATTGAGCCTATTACTAATAAAGTATCATGGTGAATAAATTATCTTCACATATATGAATATACGGAAATCGATAATGGTGCTTGCAATGAAAACTTGGGTTTTGTTTGCATATTTAAGAAATAGTTAGAGTTACTTTCCATATTCTAGAGGTCCACATGCACTTAAGGTGACTAGGGAAATTTTCACCCTAATATAAGCTTGAAGTGATAGACTAGGATACTATCCAATTGTTATACACAAAACCTTTAAGGCAACATACCATCAAAGTAATCTTTAGAAATCAATCTCTAAGGAACCTGAGACTAGCATTAAGTATATGATGTGATACACCTAGTTCAAATCAATATACAAAGAATCTATATTAAGTATGGATGTACCACTTGGCCCGTGAAAAGACAAACAATAGCTATATCTATATTGTTCTATGTTACAATCCATATGCATTACTAAATTGAATCATCAGTTAGCATTCCAAGTTCCTAATGCTACAGATACCATATCAAGAATTGATTATCTATGTATTGTTGCTTAGCATTGTTACGCACTCAAGTGATGGATATATCTCATATAAATATCAACTTATGCATATGAAATTACACACTATGTTCAAATTAGTCTTAAGCTATTATTACAGTTTAAAAGAATCCATGACTCAATTTTCTTTTACAAAATTTGTAAGAAGAATGCACATCTAATTTCAATGGATTAACATGAACATACCTTGCCAAGATCTCTCCATAAATTACTAAAGCTCAATTACCCCAAAAGGAAGGCACCATGAAAATACAAAATGTAAAGGATGTAAAGATGATATTGAGAAGCTAAACAATAGAATTTTGTCTTAGGATTTTAATTTTTGCCCTAGTATCAGTTGAATAGGCACCAAAAAGAAATGGCAATAGAGCATCATGTCATTATACTATACACCAATGGAAAAGGACAAGAATTCCATGGAACTAATGAAATATAGCCATTAATTTAAGTTTCTCTTAGAATTCTGATTTAGCACTTGGAAAGTGAGTAAATGGTCCCTCCAAATGCAGTGGATGTAAGATTGAAGAACATGATATGAGATCCCATCCTTTTGTAGTTATTCTACTGCAAAGGACGCTTTGACCTAGTTGAGAAAAATTTGTGGACATCCATGCCTTCAGGTATGGTATATATTGTCAATTTGGAAAGCTGAAATATTAAAGCAAGTACGGTATATGCCTCACCGAGTCAACATGTTTTGTCTTTTGGTTTTTATAGAAAGAAAGGAATAGACATATCTTCAGGTTGGTTATGCAGATGTTTTTAGAAAATATACTAAGACACTTTGGAAAGCTAAAACATTAAAGCATCTACGATATATCTCACGAGATTTTTTTTTTTTTTTTTTTGGAGAACAAGGAACAATTAGATTTTGACAAAAATCATGCCACTGCAGAGAAGATTTGAGGAAAGATGTGAACCTTTTTTGAACCATTTTTTTCTTCAGGAAAGTTTGTCATCCTTTAAATGGGTTGCCGCCTTGATTCATCTTCAAGATAAAGGGGGTTCGAAAAAAATTCCTCGCACTCAAACATAGGACCCATCTCCTAGGACTTGATCAAATACAACTTTGAGAGAACAACGAAAGGTGATCAAGGTCTAGCTCAATCTAGAAGGGGTTTTAAAAATGACTAACAACATAACCTAGGGATCCTCATGAACTTCCTAAACATAAGAAATAATAACCAATTTGAAGGTGATGCCCTGAGGATGGAAATAATAGAATCTCTTGATAAAAGTACTAAAAATATGTATTTTGAAGAGGATTCCAAACTTGTTTGGAACATTGCTGATGTAAACATATATTGTCAATCATGGGACTTGAACAATAGGAAAATGATTGTATTGAAGTGTGGGACTTCATTTATGTAAGAATATCTACAAATAAGATATTTTACCAATTAGCTAATCAAGTTGTCCACCAAGCAACAAATATTTCACATTCCCCTTCATTACTAACCAAAGAAATTTTTGTTTATCTGATGAGCCAAGGGTAGGATGAACCTTTTCCCACCATTCCTCCATCATAATGAGAATCTCATGCATAAAAGGAAGGATGATGAGAAAGCATCTCCTATTTATGAAGAGGAAATGGTACAATCGACACCTAAATTCTCCTGGTGGAGTACTATGCAATACATCTTAAATTCAATGATCCTGCAGAAATCAATATCCTCCCACCAACTCCAAATTCCATATAGTTAATGACATGAGTGTCTGTGTAGAAAAGAGCATGCATAAATCTGTCATAAACTAGGTTGAATTTTTACAGTTTGAGACTCAAAAATGGCAAAAGGAAACTGCATTTGCTTAAGAGTTAGGTTATGAGTACTTATATTCCTGTTATCTGATGATGCTCCCAACATGTTGGTCTTATTTTTGTAGGTTTTAACCCTGTACAGAAATTACCTGCATACGAATTCTAAATCACAGAAAAATAAACAATGCGAGAGCATAACACATAAAAACACATATGCACAGAGATTTTCCCCTGGATCCCAAAACCGGGACTACCAGCTTGATTTTTCATTATGTTCCTTTCAATGTTGCAATACATATTTATACATGCCGAAGCATCCAAAACCATGGACCAAAAACCATCGTGTCCAAAAAGACATGTGCGAAAATCATGCACAAAACCATAGGTGGGTCTGCCCAACCTAACATAGGGTCCAAAGCCAAAATTTTCCGGGGCACTGCCCCGGACCCCATAAAGTAGGGTTATAGGTACCCCTCAAACCCCCTGTTAACTGTGTGGAAAGAATATAACACAACCCATCAATCTCCCACTTGTTGTTTTCTTTCCACAGGGGCCACAAGAGAGCTTAGTCATTTTTCTAGCCCTGAAACGCCCATTGTTTCTCTACACCAAGAGAACTTCTTAGAGCTCACAGATTTTGTCAATGCGTCTGCAGTATTCTTCATAGTGTCCACCTTTACTAGCAACACCTTTTTGTCTTCTATCATATCCCTCACAAAGTGATACTGAACATCAATGTGCTTTGTCTTTGAATGATAAGCAGGGTTCTTTGCCAAGAAAATTGCACTTTGGCTATCACAGTCTATCCTTATAGCTCCCTGTACCAACCCCATACTTGGAACACAATCTCTGCAACCAAACTGCTTCCTTGCTTGCATGAGTGGCTGCCATGTATTCTGCCTCTGTAGTTGATAGTGCCACTACAGATTGTTTCTTACTCATCCAACTGACTGCACCTCCAAATAGGTTAAACACATACCCACTTGTAGATCTTCTGTGATCTAGATCTCCAGCCAAGTCTGCATCATCAAAGCCATGAATATCCAACACTCTGCCCAATCCTAGTCTTCCTTGGTAGCACAAACCATAATCACTAGTGCCACGCAAATACCTGAAAACCCGCTTCACTGCTGTCCAGTGCTCCTTCCCTGGTTTTGACATAAACCTGCTCAATACTCCCACTGCATGTGCAATGTCTGGTCTAGTACAGACCATTGCATACATCAAGCTACCGACTGCACTCGCATATGGAACACGGGACATGTCCTCTTCCTCTTCTTGTGTCTTGGGACACTGTTCAGCAGATAACCTCACACCTACAGGAATAGGAACCTTCACCGGTTACTATCCTGCATATTAAACCTCTGCAGTATTGTCTCAACATACTTCCTCTGGTTTAACCAGAGCTTCC
>APFE030433073.1:0-40331 GCA_000404065.3 Pinus taeda | reverse complement strand
TTATGTTCTGGGACCGTCCTCATACAGACAAGGCATCACCATTCTGGTTGTCCATATTTTTCTGTCTCATCTCCTCCATCAGGAAGGTTGAGACTATTTCATCAAACTGCAAAGTAGTTGCATTGCTACCTATTGCAATAACCAAACTATCCCACGAATCTGGTAGAGAACACAACAAACTAGTGCACTTATCTTCATCTGAAATTTTAATATCAACAGATGATAACTGACTTACCATAGTATTAAACGCATTCATATGCTCTGTCACCGAGTCTCCATCTTTCATCCTTAGGTTATACAACTTTTTCCGCAGGAACAATTTATTCACCAGAGACTTAGATTGGTACAAAGTCCCTAACTTGTCCCACAAAGCCTTCGTCGTAGCTGCCCCTGATACATTCAGCAATACTGAATCTGAGACACACAATCGTATTATGCTCTTTGCCTTCCGATCCAACTTCTTCCATTCTTCATCGGTCACTCCCGTTGGTTTAGTACCCGGATCTACGCGATCCACTGATCTTTATCCACCAACAGATCCTCCATCTTGAGTTTCCACAACTCAAAACTCTGACCATTGAACTTCTCAATCTCTATCTTTCGCTGCTCGCCATCTTCTTTCACCACTAGAATTGATCTCGCAGATCTCCCACTGAACAGGGTCTACCACAGGCCTGAGTGAAACCCCTCAGCAACAAAGGCATCCCCTTGAAGCCAAAACAACTCTGATACCAAATGTAGGTTTTAACCCCGTACAGAAATTACCTACATATGAATTCTAAATCACAGAAAATAAACAATGCGAGAGCATAACACATAAAAACACATATGCACAGAGATTTTCCCCTGGATCCCAAAACTGAGATTACCAGCTTGATTTTTCATTATGTTCCTTTCAATGTTACAATACATATTTATACATGCCGAAGCATCCAAAACCATGGACCGAAAACCATCGCGTCCAAAAAACATGTGCAAAAATCATGCACAAAACCATAGGTGGGTCCACCCAACCTAACATAGGGTCCAAAACCAAAATTTTCCTGGGCACTGCCCCGGACCCCATAAAGTGGGGTTACAGGTACCCCTCAAACCCCCTATTAACTGTGTGGAAAGAATATAACACAACCCAACAATTTTTAGAATCTTTCTTTACAAGCTGTACAAGATTATGCATATGATTTGAGGAACATAGTCTTTGGATGTCTCTATAGTAGCAATAGTATGAGCTTCTAAACCATTTCACTATCGTGAAAAATGTAAAAAGGCAATCCTAAAGTAGGCTCATGTCATTTATCATGGTTCCAGGATGCATAATTTATAATTGGGGTGATGTATATTATTGTTCTTACATTGGGAATAAATCCTTATATACAATAAACACAGTTTTCCATAAAAAATGAATTATACACTGTAATATTGTAATGTGTTTGTTGGAAGACCTAATCACTATGTGCAACAAGGTCATTCATTCCTTGCTCTAGAGCCACTAATTGAGGATCAAATTGGATGGTTTAATACTGGGATTTCCAGTTTTTCATTTTTTTATCAATTCTAATTTGTGACTTCGAATACTAGGCCCTTTGTTGGTTAAAAATTACTACCTTCTAAGTTAATGTCATTCGCAAAGATTTCATAATTTTGAATATATATACATTGTTGACAACCATATTGTCTTAAACATTGATTACTATAGGGATATATAAAAGGTATCGTGGTAAAATATTAACATCGATAGAAAGGAATCTAGATACAAGATAAATAAAAATAACTATCCATTAATGAAACAATCATAGAAATTTCAGAGTGTTATCCTCCATTCTTATTGCAAGCTCTAGAACATACATTTCACTCTCATCATCCATCAAAACAAATTCAACCCTTTATTATATTTGAGATAGATATGGAATAAACTATATGTCTATAACATGACCTTGGTCTCTTTTATTTGAATAGAAACATACCAAATATGATTCAATAACACATTTTACAAGCTATACAGCTGAATAGAATTTTCAAACCTAAATTTAGATAATTTTTCAAAACAAGACAAACTGAAAACAATAAAACAACTAATGCTCAATGAAAGAGAATCATGTGCAAGCCAGCTCAATTTTATCAATCTTTCTAACATAACTTTTATAAGAAATCACATTGCTTAAACAATCATGACAATGAACTGACAATATTCAAAGAACACAAAATAGCCACTAATAGACAACTTTTTGTTATCTACATATAACAAGAAGATTTGATATACCGTATTGTATCTACTACAAGAATATGATATCAAAATACTCACACCAATAATCAAGTTTAAAAAGTATTTAGTAACTTCAGTTTAGACCAGTTTGTTCTTATGTTATAACATCATGATAGCAACACCAATAATAGAAAGGATTACATTATACATGACGGAAGAACTAGTGGGTTTCTTATAGTAGTAACAATGCTAATTGCCTATTAGAGGACAAAATTTCAAATTCCAAGGAGTTATTCCACCATAAGAGACAACGAAGGCACTTCACGTGTTTTTTCTAAGGCATAAAATTGTTAATCATATATGTCATTTCTAAAGAGTTTGTACTCTCAACCTGGGAACCTATAATGATTAAGACCTCAAACTAACAATCAGGAAAGGAAATATATATGTGTAACTGAATTGTGCTCTTTACACGACAAACATCATGCTTGAGAACTACAATTTCGGAGTCATATGGATGTGACAACCACAAAATTTTCCTTACAACCTCAATGCTAACATTGCATTCTGCTAACAACTGCACAAAAAATATTTCTCCAGTAGACCTAATCAACCTTCCCATTACAATATGTGAGTCTTCTAGGTTGGCAATGTAAAGTTTCTTCTCGTACATAAGACCAACTAGACAACAAAAACCAACTGCTGCAAGTTGTGGTTTTGTGGGCCAAGTATTTGTTACAAGGGACATAAATCCCTCCTTAGCAAACATTCCGCATTGCTCCAATGCAAATTCCGAGAAAAAATAATGGCTCCATAGTTGGAAATCCTACAATGACTTTTATCTATGAGATAGACGGTACTTCAAAGTTCATACTTCTAATCAACAGAAACTCCTAACAAACAATTTCATCCAATGAAAACAACATATAAAAGAAACCTTATGAGATACCCCCTACAATGGTAGATGTATGAGCTTGGGACCAAAAAAAAAGTTAGCAAATAAATGAGTGCCAAGTCTGAGCTACCATGTTTGTAATGATTGCATGATGTCAATTACTTTTTCTAATGTGGTAAAATAAAGAGAAAACATGGGACCCCAATAATCAAATATATAGGGTTGATTGAATGCCCACCTACCTCATAATGCTTCAGGAATGCATAATACAACATCCGAGAAGGCAACTATAGGTAACATGGGCAGGGCACGACAATTCACATGATTTCATTGCTCATGGATGTCATTCTTTCTAGATAAGTCTAGGTCATTCACATGATTTCACTACTCATGGAGGTCATTTTTCTGGAGAAGTTGAGGTATTTATGTAGTGAGATGGTGTGAATAAAGAACCTCCCCTGCTGTGAGATAATAATGGATAGCAACAACATTTCCTAACTCACCTAGGTGGGTGTTTTAGACCATTGTGGACTCAGGCACATGGGCTTAACGCAATCCAACTTCAATTGAGGCAAATGATAGAGGTAAGGGACCAACCTTTACCTGGTACAAACATGGTGTTTTTCTAACTGGGTAGTAGACTAATAATGGTCTCTAGCAGAATCCTCTGCTCCTTCATGACTTTAGATGCATTAGTTGATTTATCTTGTCTTCTCCTCTTCACTAATACTTGCAAAGGATTTTGGGCATAAATCTTAAGAGACTACCCTAGGAACGAATATGGAAGCCTTTATTGAGAAGTTTTTGCATACAACTTTGTGCAAATAGTCCTTAGTTCTAGATATGAGATTGCAGGAAGAGTATTCCTCTGTCATTTATGGACTAATGTTTTCTAAGTTGTTCCACTGTGTTATGTTTCTAGTTAAGGGTTCCTAGTGTGTTTATGTGCTAAGATCTCGTCATAGACTAGATCAAGGGTCTATTATAAATTAACACTAAAAGCAACGGAGACCATTGATATCAAAGGGGGAAGGTATGATCCAAAAAATAAATAGAGGCCACATTGAAAATGTGTCCCCAAATTCCAAGCATTGTGAACTTAACAATTTCTCATCTTTCAAAAACTATTGTAAGGCTTGAAAAGAAAGGGGGAAAACATAGTAGAGAAAGCTATAATGTACCTTCATGCCTCTTATATTTAATTTATATTCCATGAATTTGGTTTAATCAAATATGGATTTTATCATTTATGTTCTTGCTAGCCATTGTGCTCATATGGCTACTATGTTTGGCACTAAAATTATATCTTAATGGACTGCTAGTTATAACCCTATGGTATCCTCCATATTGGAACATACAATAGTTTGAAGAGTTATTTTTATTCTTCCACTATAATAGACATAGCTAATGTTCAAGTCACTACCATCATCCACTCCTCAAATATGGATCAATTTAAAGTGTGATTTTTTAGTTTGGTCGAAGATTTGCATATGATAGATGATTAATTTGTAACTCAAATAACTAAGCTTAAAGAACATAATTTTTCTCCCATTGACCTAAGATGAAAATATAAATTACAACTATATGTTTTTAGTTGTTTAGGATAGAGAAAACAATTCCAACAATTACCATTATAATTATCCATTGTATTGGAAGCTAATTTACACATTCAACAAACATTTCAGCCATCCAAATGTTTAAACTCCTAAACCCCTAATTCACATAGAGGAACCCAAGTGCACAAAGTGTTTGCATCCCCTTCCCCACCCAAAAAGAAAAAATAAAAAATAGAAGCATGAATACATACTGACAAAAGCATTCATGTTGGTCTTCGTGGCTTGATTCTTGCACAAGTTGCACTCTAGATGAACTGTTATCCATACTGTTTTGAGAAACCTTTTCTTGGGAAATATGAAATGTGAATAACATTTCATACAAGAGAAGATGCTAAAATGTTTAACTTTGGATAGGGTCAAACACACAATCCAGTGGATGCCAATATTAATGGAGTTGGGAGGAATATGGTGGTTAAAAAATGGAGGCAGGAAAGGAAGTTCGAGGATGAAAAACATAGGGAGCATATTTTTTTTGGATTTTGTTTTTTTGTTTTGCACTACTGAAATTTTTTTTGGTTGGGTCAATTTTGAATTATCCAAGGCTATAAATGCATCAAATTTTTCTCGCCAAAGTGGGTTTAGTTCTGCAACTTTCAATGTTTGAACCTTCACAATGACAATGACTAATTTTTTCATCTATTGTTAGAAAAGTGTTTCCATTTCTGTAGGTAACAAGTTGGGTGTAACTAGTTAAGGCATGCCAACAAGACATGTCGATGAAAACTATATATGAGCACAACATGTTTATAGAATCATCTTGGGAGACACATGGTGGAAAACACAACTCAATAGAGTGGGATAACAACAATTTGGTGATAACATAGAGAGCTCGCATAACCGGTGAAGGTAGTGAAGGGCACAAACTACAATATCAGAAAATAATATATTATTCACATAATCTATCAATGTATTTTCATTATAAGTTAATTTTTTTATTATATATTATTAGTCTTTGTAAAAGGTAATTATTCTATTTATTGAAATAAGGTCGAAGACCATGACTGCTGAAGTAATGAATTAGATCATGAAGAGTATTCTCTTGTAACAAGTGCCCAATTTGTTGATCATCATTCAGAAAATTAAACTAGAGATGAAGAAGATGTGTATGAAGTGTAATCCCTAGGTAAGCTACTATTTTGTTGTAACTATAGAGGAATAAGACATATATCTTCAAGATGTTCATATGCAATTTCATCTTAGATCCATCTTACCTATAGATCTATCAAGCATTGAGAAGAATCAAATCTCTCATGGTGAAAACCTCTTTTTTGAGTGCAAAACTTGAGGAAAGGTTTGCACCTCAAGGGATTTGATCCATCTTGGTGCTTTATAGATCCAGAGTTAAGATGGATCTAGGCTGGTTTAATATATACATGATCAGTAGTTAAGGCAATCTACTTGAAGCTTTGTTGTTAGAACATAAAACTCAATAAGCATATCTATTAGACCGTAAAACCTACTAATAATATATACCTTTGTATTTGTAGGAGTCGAGGATATTATCTATCCCAATAAGATATAAGATAATATATTTTATTTAGCTAATATGTTGAAAATTGCTCAGGACTCTAATATTTGTGGTCAAAATTAGGATTTACTTTGATCTAGCTAAAAGCTTTTGTTGCAATGAATGTATCACACTAGTGAAGAATAGATTTAAATAATATACATAAGAGAAGAATACAATGGGAAACACCATAATATATTACATGGAGAAGGGATGCGACAAAGGTTTCTTTCTAGCCTAACTCCCATATTCGAGTAGAGGAGAGGACCATTAACAACATATGTCATGTGTGCCATGCAATAGGTTTGTGGTGAGACATACAACCAAGTGGGTTGAGTTATGAAATGGTGTAGGTGGGTGTGACCCAAGTGACAAGTGGGTTGATATGTGGTGGCCCAACATGTGGCAAAAGGAGTTTTGAGGTTTGGCTCGAGTGTCAAATCATTAAGTGGAAGTATCTGCATAGTGGACTGGTGAGAAAGCCAATAGGGAAGGTTGTAATAGCTGAAACAACGAGCAATCAAAGTGACCCAAAAGGTAGACTAAGTAATTTGAAAAGTTTTGTGGTGATCAATTGGTGGACCAATTCAACTCAAAAGGGTGTTATATATTGTAGCCTAGGAACGATGTGACCTAACCGACTAGAATATAAGAATTGTACTTTGTATAATTCTATATGAATATTATTGTGAGATGTTAGGTCAGAGGCCACTCCTAGACAAAATATTTTTTGTTCTTTTTTCATATGATGGTTTTATATTAATTCATGAGATAGCGTGTTAATAATAAAACTCATGAAAGAAATTGTAATAATGCATAATCATATTGTGACTTGCGTTTTGGATTAAGAAGAATATTTCAACTGCTATAACATAGTCAAAACAATAAGCCAAGTGAGGCATAGTTTGGATGAAGTAAAGCCAAGTTGGTGACACCATAAATGTTGGGATGGGCCCCCCTGGAGTCAATTTTGGGGCAAAAGACCAAGTTCTTTTGTATAAATATGTAAAGTCTCGGCAAGTTGTGGTCGCGGAGCGCGTAGATAATTAAAGAGTCAAAAAGGGTTTTACCCTCTTTTATGTAAGTTGAGTCGTCTTTTGAAGGTGCGTCTTAGGATGTCTAATAAAGAAGGAGATGAAGATGAACGTAATGGGTCAGTAGAAGAAAAAGCGTAGAAGTCTTAGAGTAGAAGGAAGGCTCTGCAGCTATGTGCGCAAAGGCCTAGAGTGGAGTTTGCAGTTGAGTGCATGGACCCTTGCAGCTGAGTGCATAGGAAAGCCTTGAGTCTATAAGTTGAAGTGAGTATTAATAAGGACGATTATTGCAGAAATTCTTGTGTCTTACCTATTTACTTAGGTTATGAATGAATGCGCTTTATGTTGTTATGAATGTTTGGCTTATGAAATAATGATGTATTGATGCATGATTTTACATGATTTATACTGTTATATGAATGCAATTATTGTTAACTATTTACGCAAATATTATCTTGTTGTATGTGGAGGTTATCGAACACTTAAGCCGATTCGGGTAATTACTAGTTGAAGAATGATATTTGGTGCGCGTAAGTAGCTAATTAGTCTATTCAAGATCTAGGAAAGATAGTTGTAGACCTTCGCGGAGGTCTAGAGGATGGTTAAAAGAAGTTATATTGATAAGATATAAGGGCTTATAGATCTACAAAAATGCATATTTAGGGCACAAAACGACATCACGCTAATCTCTAGCTGCGGAAACTTGGTTCCAGCATGCCCCCATACTACTTTGAGTGAGAATTCAGTCTGTGCTTCGTAGATTGATGCCAAAAGGGCTAGTAGTGTAGAGATTTGTTTGGCGCAACTCACTTTGAACCTGGGTCAGGACCCACTAAGCCAATAAATGGTTCTGTTACTGGGACTGGGATCTGTATAAAGAAATGTGTGATGTCGCATCACTAGAATCCAACAAAGAAATAAATTGAGAAGTGGTTGGATAGAAAGATCCACGAATTTGTGATGCAAGAAAATAGAAATCCACTCCTGACGAAAGAATAGTGGTTGGATAGATATTTATAGACAAAGATACACAAGATATTATTCTACACCTTCCTGATCAAACTATATGAGCGGATCACTAAATTGGAAGACAGCCAAGGAAGGTGTAGGTTTGACGGTCCAGTAGTGTGGACTCCAGAGCTAGTGTGCAGGTTGGAAGCCTCTGAAGATAAGATCATGTGCGCTTTCAATCACTGGCTTGATCGAGTCATAGGAGGATTTGTGATAGAATTTGCGATCAATACCTTAGTAGGCTGCAGTGAAGCAGAGCAGTGTTTTTTCAAAGAACCGCGGCATAAGTATTTAAAATCTTTGAATACTTGGATTAAAATGCTCTTGTGTTAAAAGCGGGTTATGCGACTGCCTTGATATTTGGATATACGTGAAGTGGGAGATTATTTAGAAATCAATAGAGAGCAGGTCTTGAATATATCCCATTGATAGAACCTCCTTCGAGTAACGAAAAGGGAGTGGTACAAGCCTCACCGCAAAGCATTGTACAGCTAATAAAGTAGGGTTTCTCACGAATACCTCATTTGACCACGCCACATCTACCTTCACCTCCACAACATACACCTTCACCCACACCACCACCACCTTCAAAGCATACACCTTCGCCCACACGACCACCACCACCTCCACCATAGTTCAACATGTCAAATATGATGAAGTTTCCCATTTTCGAGGGCATGGGAAATGAGGACCTAGACCAGTTTTGGCTCGTTGCGAAGGCTGTGTGGACAATGTAGAATATTACAAATGATCATATGAAGAAAGCATATTGACATGGTACAGTAAGTACTGCACGGATAACCCATTGGCATTATTAGCAGACACTCAAACTGCTCTAAACAAGGAATTCAGTAGACCTAAGTCTGAATCACATTCAGTCATTGGATTCAAGGAAATCGTGATGAGGATTGGTGAAAATACCTAGAATATGGATCAGAGAATGAACTGTGGAACCCGTGAAGCCAATATGAATCTCACAAACAATCAGCACCACGATTGGTTTATAGTCGCGCTCCTATCTCAGTTGACGATTACTTTGTCACAACAAAAGATAGGGACTCAGGCAGAAGCATTGGAGATCACAATGAGGTTACATGATACCCCTATCTAGGACATGATGTTGGGAGTTCAACAGATTCACGTGGACATGTAGAACCTCTACTTGGAGTTGCAGAGCTTGGAGAAGGAAAAAGCGGCTCATTCGGAGGTGCGCAAAGAAGTTTTGTGCATAAAATGTAAAACCAGGGGCATGATAAGGATCATTGCCCTGTTTTCGCAAATTATATGGCAAGGGGAGGGTCCATGCCTCTGAGTCAAGAAGCCCTAGCAAGACCAAGTATAGGGCCCGCACTATGGTGCACTATCTGTCAAGTAGCAGGAAAACATGTAATCGACAATTGCGACTTGCTACAAAAATTTGTGAAGGCACCCGAATAGTTATTTTGAAATTTTTGTAAATCGTTGGGCCACGATGAGCGTAACAACCATCGCTATGAGTTGGTGATGGAGAGAACACCTGCATATCGAATGCAGACATAAACTCAGCCTCTGAAACAAGGTGTTGGGGGAGCGTGCAGAGGATATCAGGGGTGCAGACGAGGCCGAGGAGGAGGAGGACTTGGTAGAGGTCAAGGACAAGTTATTTTCTACAATTGCGGAGTGCAAGGACACTACACGCGAGAATGTATGAGGTAGACTCACCCATATTGTCGATACTGTACTTAGTTTGACCACGTGATAGAAAAATTCCCTATATTGATAGCTAAAATGCAGGAGAAGAAGACACAACCTCAGCAACCTACCCAAAAACTACAAATGATGAGGGTCGAGCCTTGTGAAGAGGATCCCAATGTGAATATTTTGCTGCAAAGTGGTATGGTGACTAGTGACGATAAGGGAAAACAACCTAAATAAGGTGGATGGGTTCGCAAGGCTCTAGAAAAAGAAGTTTGGTTTGATCTAGATCACGCAAAGGAAACGTTCATGGAAGAAAGGAAAGCTTCGCTGAAGCCTCTACCTCAGGAAGTCAGGATAGGATATCTGAAGAAGTTGACCCCTCTATGCTTACTACTTTCTTGGAGACTTGCATGAAACTATTGCACGACAGTAGGGCTATGAAAGGATTACAGGAGTTGATAAGAAAATGTGTTGGTATGGATAATGCTTTTGATGGGCACCGCACGATGAGAAATATCGACAAACATAAGATGAGAATAGGGCGCGAGATGAGGCTTACCATGCAAATAGGAGAGTATGAAATGGATCAGGTTATTTTGGATCTTAGGTTGGATGCGGATTTTTTTCCTAAATAGACCGGGAAATAATGGGGAGACCTTCTCTACAATCCCCAATTCAGTTGAGGATGGAAAATCAACAGAACATTATCCCTATGGGGAGATTGCATGGAGTGACCGTAGATATAGAAGGAGCGAGTGCGTTGGCCAATTTTGAAGTAATATAGATTGTTGAAGATAGCAATCCATACCCCGCGCTCTTGGGAATTGATTGGGCCATTGATATGAATGAGGTATTTAAAGAAACGAACAATGTCGTTTGAAAGGAAATTTCTCCGCGTAGTAGTCCCATTGGACCCTGCAGAAGGACCGCACTACATTGAACCAGTCTGTGATTATGATGAAAGCGATGATGATTTGGACCAAATCTATAAGATAACAGTGCGAGATCAAGACTGGGTTAATCCGACAGCCAATGGATGAATTTCATGGGACCACGAAATCTCTTGCACATCAGATTCAGATGAAGAATTGGAGCATTGGTATAATAGGTTGCTCGAAGTATCTACGCTATGCTGTAATATGATGAGTAAATCATCGCATTGTGTATCATCCACGGTAATAAATTTTCCTTATTATGATGGTCTAACTGATGTAGATAAATTTCTGGATGCCTTTGAAAGGGAAGTATCAGAGAATCATCACTTCCAAGTGCTGGATTTGGCATTGCGCGTTACGCCTACACAATGGTGGGGTACACATAAAGACAGTTTTGACAAATGGCGCGAGTACATAAGAATGATGAGATTGCGATTTGGTCACCCGAAAGTTCGGCTAACTGAAAAATATGATGGGAGAAATGATCCACGCGATCATTTAGCAAAATGGACTAGGGTTTATGGAACGGAGCCACAGACAGAGTGGGTGCATATTTTATGTCACACTTTGGACATCGTTCCTATGAATTGGTCCCTGGAAATAGATATCTGTCGCAGTACCATAGAGTGGGACATCTTACGAGAAGGATTTTTTATGAACTTCAGCTTTTAGGATGGGTTCGAAAGCATCAACAAAGTGTTGCCGGATGTTAAGGCAACAATCTTCAGAATACCGTAGGATCCTTTAGACTTGATTCACCCAGATTGGAGCACCTAGCTGCACCATGCGCTGGAATGCTACAATGTGACCGCTGAAGAAGATGATAAGGATCCAAGGAATATTAACATCCTAGAGGTAGAGGGCCACCATGAAGTTGAGGGACCACAGATAGAGAATCCAAACATTACCGCACCATTGAAGACTAGACAAGTGAACATCGGCATAGAAGCAGAGCTGAAATTTGTCAAGATTAGAGATTACTAGGATGATGCCATGGTAGATAAGTTTGCCGAGTTCCGCGAATACCAAGATTTGTTCCCTACGAAATTTTCAGACCTGAAAGGTATCATAGTTGACTTGGGCATGATGAAAATTACCTTGGAACCCAATGCAAAGCCGATCAAGCAAAGTCCATATCACCTTAATTCCAAGTATAACGAAAATGTTCGCTTGGAGTTGGATAAGATGCTTGCAACGAGTATTATTGAACCAGTGGAGGAATTTGATTGGGTGAGTCTAATGGTCGTTCCAAAAAATAAGTAGAAGGATGAAATAATAATTTTCATAGATCTCAGGAAGCTTAACGATGCTTGCGTCGATGATCCTTTTCAAACTTCTTTCATAGATGACGTACTAGATAATGTTGGAGGGAAAGAGGCCTATTCATTCAATGATGGGTTCTCTGGATACCATTAGATTAAGATTGTGCCAAAAGACAAGAGTAAGACCACCTTTGCAACAGAGTGGGGATGTTTCCAATATACAGTGATGCCTTTCGGACTTAAGAATGCACCGACGATCTTCTTGCGTGTAGTCATTGCGGCATTCAAAGAATTCATTCGCAAGCTCTTCAAGGTATATTTTGATGATTAGGCAGTGTTTGGACTAGTAAAGCACCATGAAGCTAGTTTGCGCTTGATGTTGGATACATGCTAAAGGATTCAGATTGTGCAAAACCTAAAGAAATGCTTGTTCTGCGTCCCTTTCAAAATCTTATTGGGTCATGTGGTATGCAGGCAAGGACTTATGGTGGAACCTGCTAAGATCGTGGTAATAATTAATTTGGAGGCACCAAGAAGTGTTAAACAATTGCGTGCAACACTCTGCCATAGTGGATACTATCAGAAGTTCATCAAGGGCTATGATCAAATTACCGTTCCTATGGAAAAGTTGTTGAAGAAGGACACTGCATTTTGTTGGGATGAAAAATGTTAGTGGAGCCTCAATGTGCTGAAGGAGAAAATGGTCACCACACTAATCCTAGGCTTCCCGGATTGGAAGAATGAATTTCATGTGCATGTGGATGCTTCATGTATTGCGCTAGGAGCAGTTCTGACACAAGATGGTGAAGGAGAACTGGATCACCCTATATCGTTTTTGAGCAGGAAGTTGTCTAAGGCTGAAAATAATTATTCAACAACAGAGTGTGAAGGTTTGGATATGGTGTACGCACTCTAAAAGTTCATACATTACCTGCTAGGAGTACATTTTAAGATGTACACAAACCATTTTGCATTGAAATATTTAGTTAATAAGCCTGTGTTGGGGGGGGGGGGGGGGGGGATATGCAGATGCCTGTTGTTGTTTTAGGAGTATGAATTTGAGGTCATTGTGAAGCCAGGAAGGTTGAATGCAAGGCCATACCATCTATCACGCATTGAAATAGGGGAGCCTACTAATTTGGAGGAAGGGTTGCTTAACACGCAGCTCTTTGCAATGCGTGTAGCAAATAATCATTTTATGGACATTATCCACTTTCTGACCACAAGGATGGCTCCAGAGGGACACACCAGTCAATAGAGGAAAGAATTGGTGGTGCGTGCAGCATAATTTTTAGTTATTACAGGCCATTTGTATATGATGGGATCAGACAGAATACTTCGACGCTATGTGCCTGACTTTTAAAGAAAGAGTATCCTTGTTGAAGTTCATGGAGGAGCTGCGGGAGGACATTATGCAGCAAAAGCAACAACGTGGAAGATTTTGCGCACTGGGTTGTGGTGTCCAACGCTGCATAAGGATTCTAAAGCCTATTGTAGGGCATGCAATGCATGTCAGAGAACAGGCAGGCCATCATGAAGGGATGAGTTGCATTTGAATCCACAGGTGTCATTGCAACCATTTGAAAAATGGGCAATCTATTTTGTAGGATTGATTCAACCTCCAGGCAAGAAGACGAGTGTGCGGTATGTTATCACCGTGACTGAATATTTGACCAAATGGGTGGACCCATAGCTCGTGAAAGACTATATCAGGGAAAAAGAAGAAAAATTCTTGTTCAAATATGTGTTGACCAGGTTTGGTTACCTGAAGGTTTTGATGAGTGATCGTGGAACACATTTTCTCAATGAAATTATCAGTGCGCTGACAGAAGAGTTCCAGGTTTCTCACTAGAAGAGTACATCGTATTATCCTCCGACCAATGGCATGGTCGAGGCTTTTAATAATATATTGGATAATGTGTTGATGAAGGTTTGCAACACATAATGAAATGATTTGGTCGTGCGCGTACTAGCAGTGTTATGGGCATACAAAACTACTTGCAAAAAGCTTACTGGTTAGACACCTTTTCGGTTGGTTTCTGGTGTGGAAGCTATACTGCCTATGGAGTATATCGTGCCTAGTCTATGCATAGTATCTTTCACAATAATGGCAAACCACAAAGCCTTATAAGATCAACCCGCGCAAATAACAAAGCTCAAGGAGGATAGGCTTTTGGGTAGATTCCATCGGCAGGTTCAGAAGGAACATGAAAAATCTTGGCATGATTGGCACAACAAACTATGCACCTTCAAGGTAAATGATTTGGTTTTATTATATGACAGTAAGTTTGATAATTTTCCAGGAAAATTTTAGATGCAATGGCTAGGGCCATATGTTATCAAAGAGATTACAGATGGTGGAGTAGTTCAACTCGCGAAGTTGAATGGAGATCCATTTTTGGGAAGGGTAAATGGAAGCCAATTGAAGCTATACATTGGGGATCTAGCCCAATGACTACATGATGGTAGCGCAGTCTCAGCGCTCTAGGCAACTGCAAGGAGGTGTAGGACTATAAACTACACTACCCGGTTTATAGAGCTACATGACATGGGGTCTGCGCGAAAACGAATGATGTTACACTACCAAAAGAAGCATGAAGGGAGCTACACTATAGGAGGAGAGACCGTGCAACATAGTCAGGAAGTAACCGTTATAGTCACTATTCATGATTTGACTGCCAGGAGATGGTTAAGAGGAGCGGGGGGGGCGTATTTAAGGCTGAAATCTTTGGAGATTTGCCGCCAAATCAGCATTTATGAACAGATTTTGGGGGGAATGGTTGAATTTGAATTCGAATTCACCTATAAATTATGTGTGGTCATCCAACGAAAAACACTTTACTTCCTAATTTTAGTGTTCATCTATCAGTTGTTTATGAATCCTTAGGTTTACGCTAATTTGGTCACTAGTTCGATATTTGATAAGTTACCTGAGGAAACCCAATGTTTATTCTTAACATGATGTCTAGACTAGGAGAGACTGCTAGTATTCACGGAGCTATCACCTCTGAGGGAGCTACTCCAAAGGTGATGAGCATGGAGACTCTAGCTGTAGTGCCTATGGCACCGAGGTCGCCTAGGTTGAAGCCTACACAGGCGAGGGAAGTCCCCAAACCTAAGAAGGACAAGTAGAATAAGCCCATGTTGGTGCGCGAGTGATTGAAGAAGCATGCAGCTACCCAAGCCTAGAAGAAATAAAATTTGAGCGCAAAAGAGAATGTGAAAGTGGTGGATTTGGAGGATGAAGAGGGCATGAAGGACATAGAAACTGAGGGGATGGATCCAATATCCAAGTTTCCAGATTATATCTCTCCGTGCAAGGGAAAAGTGAAGGTCCCTAAGGACCCATATGCAGGAAAATTCCTCCTCAATACACCCTTGCTACCGAAGACATCACCTTTGAAGGTCCACACTTGGCGCAGATTCCCCATCTCAAGTTGGAAGACTGGGACTTGGCAGACCATGAGAGGTTCCCCCACTTAGAAACATAAAACTACATGAAGAGAGTGTTCTACAAAGAATCAGGCGTCACTGCACTAGAGCCGGTGGAGTGGATTCGCGAAGTGAATCAGTAGGGGTAACTAAACCTGTTATGGGTGCCTCACTACCACCGCTCCAACATCAAATTAATTGTGATCAAGCAGTGGCTAACCCTAGTCCATGACGACTATTTGTGGTTGAGCACACCAATACCCATCACTGATATGCTAATCCATCGAATCATGTTGTTGCTACACTGAGGGTTGAATTCGGCCAAGGAGTTTGGCAGAAATACAAGAGAGTTCGACCTCTCAAGGAAATGAAGGATAAATTCAAGCTTGAGAAGAAGCATCGTGGGTACTCTATCACCTCAATCACTAACCCCGTGGTGAAAATTGCCACACTGGTCCTTGTTGGGTTGTGTTATATTCTTTCCACAACTAGCCCACATAGTAAACCGGGGGGTTAGAGGGGGGACATAGCACCCCCTTCGTTGCACCGATTACGTAGCGAGGGGGTTCACATGGGGTTTGAGGGGTGTAGGTAACCCCCCTCTATAGGGTTTGGGGTAGCACCATGGAAAATTTTGTTTTTTGTACCCTATATTAGGTTGGGCGGACCAACCTATGGTTTTGTGAATGATTTTCGCACATGGTTTTGGACATGATGGTTTTCGGTCCATGGTTTTGGATGCGATGGTTTTTAGTCCATGGTATTGGATGCTTCAACATGTATAAATATGTATTGTAACATTGAAAGGAACATACAAAAAAATCAAGCCGGTAGTCCTGGTTTTGGGATCCAGGGGAAATCTTTGTGTATGTCTTTTATGTGTTATGCTCTCGCATTTTTTATTTTATGTGTTTAAGAATTCGTATGTAAGTAATTTCTGTAAGGGGTTAAAACTGACATTTGGTATCAGAGCTATTTTGGCTTCAAGGGGACACCTTTGTTGTTGAGGGGTTTCGCTCAAGCCCATGTTAGACCCTGTTCAGTGGGATATTTGCAAGATTGATTTTGGTGGTGAAAGAAGATGGTGAACAATGGAAAGATAGAGATCAAGAAATTTAATGGTCAGAGTTTTGAGTTATGGAAACTCAATATGGAGGATCGGTTGGTGGATAAAGATCACTGGATCATGGTAGATCCAGGTACTAAACCAACAAGAGTGTCCGATGAAGAATGGAAGAAGTTGGATCGAAAGGAAAAGAGCACAATATGATTGTGTGTCTCAGAGTCAGTATTGCAGAATGTATCAGGGGAAGCTATGGTGAAGGCTTTGTGGGACACGTTAGGGACTTTGTACCAATATAAGTCTTTGGTGAATAAACTGTTGCTATGGAAAAAGCAGTATAACCAGAGGATGAAAGATGGAAACTCGTTGACAAAGCATCTGAATGCATTTAATACTGTGGTAAGTCAGTTATTATTTGTTGATATTAAAATTTTAGATGAAGATAAGTGCATCTGTTTGTTGTGTTCTCTACTAGATTCGTGGGATAGTCTAGTTATTGTAATAGGTAGCAATACAACTGCCTTGCAGTTTGATGAAATAGTCTCATCCTTTCTAATGGAGGAGATGAGATGGAAAAATATGGAGAGACAAAATGGTGATGCCTTGTCTATATGAGGATAGTCCCAGAATAGAAACAAAAATAAGTCATTGAGTGGGAGATCTAAATCTCCATGAAAACCTGTAAAGATGGTGTGTTGGAAATGCAGAAAGGAAGGGCACTTCAAAAGGGACTATAAATCTAAAGCTCCTAATAAAGGAAAGGGATTTGATGATGCTCCTTGTGTAGAGGAAAAAACCACCTCAGATGAAGGTGGGGATGTGTACTTGGCTTCTTCAAGTACACATGTCGACCATGAGGAACTGTTGATTGACTCAAGTGCATCTTTTCACTTCACTCCCCATAGAGAGTGGTTCTGTGAGTATGAGAAATATGATGGTGATGATGTATTCTTAGTGGATGATAGGAAGGCTAGAATACTTTGTCATGGAAAAGTAAAGTTGAAGTTGCAAGGTGGCAGGGTTAGAACAATTGTGGGTGTTCTGCATATTCCTGCATTGGCCAAAAGTTTGATTTCTGTAAGCAAGTTGGATGATGTAGGTGTAAAAACAGTGTTCGAGAAGGATACTTGCAAGATGGTTCGGGGAGCACTGGTATTGATGCAGGGAGTTCAGATTGGAACTCTGTACAAGCTACAAGGTAGCATTATTGTTGATGGGTGCAATAGTTCTGTGGTTCCTGAAAGTGGAACATAAAATCTAATGCTCTCTGGAGAGAAGACCATGTTGTGGCATCAAAGGCTTGAATATATTGGAGAGAAGGGCCTTCAAATACTTCATTGTAAAGGTATGGTAGAAGGTATGATTAATAGCTCTCTGAATTTTGACTTCTCTGAAAATTGTGTATATGGGAAGTAGAATTGGGTGAGTTTCCTCTCTAGTGGTAAGAGAGCGAAACAAATATTAGAGCTTGTGCACAGTGATGTGTTTGGACCTATGAAGGTTCCATCACTAGGTAATTATGTGTACTATGTATCACTTATAGATGGCTTCTCAAGGAATACATGGATATATTTCCTTAAGAAGAAATCTGAAGTCTTTGACAAGTTTAAAGAATTTAAGGCTCTAGTGGAAAACTAAACAGAGAAGAAGATAAAGGTGTTAAGGTCAGATAAAAATGGAGAGTTTTGCAACAAGGAATTTGAAGAATTCTGTATGAAGTGTGGTATAGCACGACAAAATACTATTCCATACACACCTGAGCAAAATGGAGTTGCAGAAAGAATGAACAAGACGTTGATGGAAAGGGCAAGAAGCATGATTAGTGGTGCCAGGTTAGGACATGAATTTAGGCGAGGCAGTGGAGACAACACGTTACATGGTTAACAGATCACCTTCATCAGCGTTGGAGGATAAGACTCCACAAGAGGTATGGAATGGTAAGAAACCCTCTCTTTCACATCTGAGGGTATTTGGATGTGATGCATATGTACATGTTCCAAAGGAGAAAAGAACCAAGTTGGATAGAAAATATGAAAAGTGCATCTTTATTCGGTATAAGGATGGTTTAAAGGGTTATAAGATTTGGAACCCGGTAACAAGGAAGGTTGTGTACAATCAAGATGTGGTGTTCAGAGAGGAGAAAGGTGTTATTAAACATGAAGTCCAACCAAAGGAACCTGAGAATATAAAGTTTGAGCTTAAGGAGGAAGAATCAGACTCTACAACAGAGGAGGAAGCGAAAGATGAAGAGCCACAAACTCCGGGTGTGAGAAGATCAGTTCGAGAAAGAAGGAAACTAGAAAGGTATAGTCCATCTGCTTTCTGTTCAGATTTTTCTATATCTATTACTGACAATGATTCTAGAACTGTGAAGGAAGCAGTAGATTCAGAGGATGGCAAACTCTGGAAAGAGGCCATGGTTGATGAAATGGCATCTTTTCACAAAAAATAGGCTTGGGATTTGGTTGGTTTTCCAGTTGGAAGGAAATCCATTGGCAGTAAATGGGTGTTGCAGAAGGAAAGGTGGAGAAATAAAAAGCTCGATTGGTAGCAAAAGGTTATTCCCAGGTGCTGGGAATTGATTTTGGTGATATTTTTTCTCCGGTTTCCAAGGCAACTTCTATTAGATTACTTTTATCTGTTGTTGCTGCTTTTGATTTTGAGGTAGAACAGATGGATGTGAAGACAAAATTTGTTCACGGGGATCTGGAAGAGGAGATCTACATGAAGCAACCTAAAGGTTTTGTGGTGAAGGGTAAGAAAGAAATGGTATGCAAGTTAAAAAAGTCTCTATATGGGTTAAAACAGTCACCAAGGATGTGGTATCAGAAATTTGATACATTTATATGGGGACATGGCTTCACCAGAAGCAAAGCAGATCATTGTGTGTATTTTAAATTAATTGGTGACCGTGTTATTTATCTGGTCTTGTATGTTGATGATATGTTGTTGGTTGGAAATGACAAAGAAATTATCCAGGATTTGAGACCCAATTGTCCTCCAAATTCGACATGAAAGATATCGGTGCTACAAACTATATTTTGGGCATGGAAATTAAAAGAGATCGGGCAAAGAGGAAGCTCTGGTTAAACCAGAGGAATTATGTCGAGAGAATATTGCAGAGGTTTAATATGCAGGATAGTAAACCGGTGAAGGTTCCTATTCATGTAGGTGTGAGGTTATCTGCTGAACAGTGTCCCAAGACATAAGAAGAGGAAGAGGACATGTCCCATGTTCCATATGCAAGTGAAGTCGGTAGCTTGATGTATGCCATGGTCTGTACTAGACCAGACATTGCACATGCTATGGGAGTATTGAGCAGGTTTATGTCAAAACCAGGGAAGGAGCATTGGGCAGTAGTGAAGCGGGTTTTAGGTGTTTGCGTGGCACTAGTGATTATGGTTTGTGCTGCCAAGGAAGACCAGGATTGGATAGAGTTTTGGATATTCGTGGCTTTGTTGATGCAGACTGGGCTGGCGATCTAGATTAGAGAAGATCTACAAGTGGGTATGTGTTTAACCTATTTGGAGGTGCAGTCAGTTGGATGAGTAAGAAACAATCTGTAGTGGCACTATCAGCTACAGAGGCAGAATATATGGTAGCCACTCATGCAAGCAAGGAAGCAGTTTGGTTGCAGAGATTGTGTTCAAGTATGGGGTTAGTACAGGGAGCTATAAGGATAGAATATGACAGCCAAAGTGCAATTTTCTTGGTAAAGTACCCTGCATATCATTCAAAGACAAAGCACATTAATGTTCAGTATCACTTTGTGAGGGATATGATAGAAGACAAAAAAGTGTTGTTGGTAAAGGTGGACACTTTGAAGAATACTGCAGATGCATTGACAACATCTGTGAGCTCTGAGAAGTTCTCTTGGTGTAGAGAAACAATGGGTATTGCAGGGTTGGATAAATGACTAAGCTCTCTTGTGGCCCCCTATGGAAAGAAAACAACAAGTGGGAGAATGTTGGGTTGTGTTATATTCTTTCCACGACTAGCCCACTTAGTTACCTGGGGGGTTATAGGGGGGCGGATCACCCCCTTCATTGCTGATTGCATAGTGGGGGGGTCTCAAGGGGGTTTGAGGAGTGCAGGTAACCCACCTCTATAGGGTCTAGGGAAGCGCCCCAGAAAAATTTGTTTTTGGACCCTATAATAGGTTGGGTGGACCTACCTATGGTTTTATGAATGGTATTTGCACATGGTTTTGGACGCGATGGTTTTCGGTCCATGGTTTTAGACATGATGATTTTTGTTCCATGGTATTGGATGCTTCAGCATGTATAAATATGTATTGTAACATTGAAAGGAACATAATGAAAAATCAAGCTAGTTGTCCCAGTTTTGGGATCCAGGGGAAAATCTTTGTGTATATGTGTTTTATGTGTTATGCTGTCACATTGTTTAGCTTCTGTGTTTAAGAATTCGTATGCAGGTAATTTCTGTACAGGGTTAAAACCTACAATCCTTGTGAGAAAATTTATGAGAAAATGCCACACAGACAAGGTTCCGACACCAGTGATTTTCCTAGCTGCACAGTGCGCGGAGGGCCTACAGTTCAACTGGGCATGCTACCTTTGTAGCGAGTTCCTCATGAACTGTTGAGAAGCGCAAGATGGGAGTAAAACATTCCACTATTCATGGTTGTTTCTCTCCATTGTGCTCATTGTTTGGGATTTGCCGAAGGACATTAAATTTACTCCCGTAGATAAGGATTTTCTAGAGGTTGCAAAGTTTACATCCCTCTGGGCAACAAAGAACGCCGCATGTATCATAGAGACCAAAATCTTCTGGGTGTTAATGGAGGCAAGAATTTGCATGGCAATCAACCAAAAGTCATGGTTGTCTCCAACCGTGTTTGAGCAGCTATCAAGGTACATGGATTTTAAAGCTAACTCCCATCATGTATACATCTGGGCGTGGAAGGATTTGCAGCAAAAATGATTTGACCTACCTTATCTCTCTACAGATGACGTTATTGAGGAGTTCATCAAGTGTTGGCCAACAGAGTGGCAGTCTCTATTCGATCTTTCCACAGGTACTAGCAAATCCACGAAGAAGAAGCAGAAGGAAGCATCCAAGCAGAAGGTCTAGTAGTTAGTTGAGAAGCACAAAAAAGAGGCCAAGGAGAAGGCCCGGGTGGAAGCAGAGCGCACAATGAAGCATCAAGCCAAATAAGAAGAACACAACTCCAAATGTAGTGGTAAGTCTCCTTCACCCCAAATAGAGGAGGAGGAGCAGTCAGAGCAGGGAAATAATGGTCAGGAGGAGTAGGAGAGCACTCCCTTCTGGGTTAAAAGGTAGAGGGAACAAGGAAAGTAAGGGCTGTGAAAGAAATCAAAGTTGACCAAGATTTTTCTATATCCAATTACCGTCATAGACGGTGACCTAGACGAGATAGGCGACAAGGTGCGTGATACCATGACAAACCTGTTGTAGAAATTTGAGCAATAGCAATAGTAGGCACTGAGAACCATTAAGAAGGATCTATGTGAGCTGCATATTCAAACAAATAAGATCTAGGTAGGCTCAAGGAAGATCAATGCTACATCAACAAGTTTGGCACTGGGGACCACTGAGGTAGCCGAGATGGTTTGATCGCTGGATATTTGGGTAATCACGCTGCCAGTTGGCTCCTTGAGCGCAAAGGCAGATGATGACAAGGCTATAGTGGGTTCTTTGAAGAACATTAGCCTGAACCTGGCTGCACTCCCGAATGATTATCTTCACACGATGCAGGTAGGTGTGACAATAGAATTTCAGGCACGAGAACAACATGCACTAAGCCTCATAAGTGAGCATTGAGTAAACAACGAACAAATGTTTGTTGAGAAGTCAGAGGCACTAGAGGCATAGAAGAAAATTCAGGCACAGAATGCCGAAGTTGCAGCTGCAATGGAAGAAGCCTGCAAAATAGTACCTGGACTACATATAACAGAGGAAGCGTCTTTGGAGGCGAAGATCAAAAAGTTGGTTGCAGGCGTGTGTGACACCAAAACAAAAGTGGTTAGATTTTAGTTCGAGCTGAACCTGAAAATAACTAAACTAGAGTTAAAGTCACAGCCTTCAACTCCGCCCGAGGTAAGGGAACAACTTAAAGTTGCTGTAAAGGAGGGAGTCATGATGGTGGATGCCGTGGTGGTGGAATGCACTGTGCTTTTTGAGCAGGTTATGGAGGTTGTCACAGCCCTACAGTAGGATCCCACGCTGCAGGTCTTGAATACAGAAGTTCGTGAGCTCCAGCAACAATATGATGAAGTGAGGGCGATGATGTGCACTGTCACTATAGGACAATGCCTTGCCAAGATGCAAGAGGTGAAGAGGCTGCTTACACAGGTAGAAGCCTACAGAGTTAACACAGAAGAAAGAGGTAATCCTTAAGGCCAGATTGGGGCCCTCGTTGGATGAAGCCTACATCTCCTCCACCAATATTCAGGAGAAATTGGCGAACTTGCAGAGTACACAACAGATAATCTAGCAAGACAGTGCAGGACCAACCACATAGCAACTGGTAGAGTAGATCAAACAAGCAATCACATAGAGAAAGACTGAAGTAGCAGTTACCCAAGTGGAGCTGAGGGATCTTCACAGTAAGATCTCTGCTCCAGTAGAGTGACTCGAGTGTGAGTCACAATATTTGTGTTGGGGGCCTATTGGGATGGTGTCCCCTAGGGCCAGTTTTCGGGCAAAAGCCCAAGTTTTGTTGTATAAAGATGTAAAGTCTCTGTAAGTTGTGGTTGTAGAGTGCGTAGATAATTAAAGAGTCAAAAAGTGTTTTACCCTCTTTTATGTAAGTTGAGTTGGCTTTTGAAGATCTACCCATGGTCTGTGGACCATGAGATTGTATAAGTAAGTGAATCTTAGGATGTCTAAGAAAGAGGGATATGAAGATGAATGTAATGGGTCAGTAGAAGAAAAAACATAGAAGTCTTAGTTTAGAAGGAAGGCTTTGTAGTTGTGTGCGCAGAAGCCTAGAGTAGAGTCCGTAGATGAGTGCATGGACCCCTACAGCTGAGTGCGCAGGAAAGTCTTGAGTCTATAAGCTAAACTGAGTATTAATAAAGAAGATTATTGCATAAATTCATGTGTTTTGCCTATTTACTTCTGTTATGAGTGAATGCACTTTATGTTGTGATGAATGTTGGGATTATGAAATAATGATGTATTGATGTGTGATTTTGCACGATTTATACTATTATATGAACACAATTACTGTTAACTATTTACGTGAATATTATCTTGTTGTATGTGGAAGTTATCGAACACTTAAGCTAATCTGGGTAATTACTGGGTTAAGAGCGATCTTTGGTGCCCATAAGTAGCTGATTAGTTTGTTCAAGGTCCACGAAATATAGTCATAGACCTTCGCGGAGGTCTAGATGCTGGTTAAAGGAAGTTATATTGATAAGCCATAAGGGATTATCAATCTGCACGAAGGCATATTTAGGGCACAAAACGACATCACGCTGATCTTTGGGTGCAGAAAATTTGTTCCAACATCCCCCCATACTGCTTTGGGTTAGACTTCATTCCGTGCTCCATGGATTGATGCTGAAAGGGCGAGTAGTGTAGGGATTGGTTTGGCACAACTCACTCTGAACCTGGGCCAGGACCCACTAAGCCAACAATCAGTGAGAAACACATAGGTTCCGCATGCCTGGAGAACACCCAATAAACCTGCCTAGACAAGGAGTGCTCTAAAGACTAAGTTCATGACATGTAGAATTACAAAAATAGTCAAGCTTGAATTCCCTTCATTGAAATAGGTAACTCTAAACATAATGATATATTTAAACAAAAAAATGTGGATATAGTTAAGACACCAACTAAAGTTTCTGCAATATACAAATAAAAAAATATTGCTAGGGCTCTTGATTGAGTGATGCTTTGAGTAATGTATCTCGTGATAAATATAGCTCATCACAGTTTCCTCCATGAATGGGCCCTTATTTCAAAAAATATCAAACCCTCCTCACCAGATAGCCTTATAGCTCATTGTGCAAATGTTTTGGGCAAACACATCATGTGTTGCTTTCCATTACAATTCTTTATGATTCATTGATCATACATATTGGAATTCAATCCAACACTTACTAGGTTTGCATTAAAAAGACTACAAGATAAGTTTATCAATATGATTGTTACACAATTTGATCTCTCTCTCTCTCTCTCTCTCTCTCTCTCTCTCTCTATATATATAATATATATATATATTATATATATTATATATATATATATATATTAATTAATGTCGAAAAATGGAGAGAGAGCAAATATTACAAGAAAAATTATTTTCAAATCTTGGCCTATGTATAGATATAAAATGAAGAAAAGTATAGAACATTCCACATACCTAGTACTGATCATTCAACATATGGAGATTATATTGCTTATCAGAATGAAGATCCTACAAAAGTGATGTATTATGTAGAAAACTAATCCATGGTGCAGTAATTTCTTCCAAAGACTTCAGATTTGCAACTATTTCAAGAATCAACACACATGTCTATCATTTCTGCAAAAGATGAAAAAGTAAGCAATGAATGTGAGTGAGAACCATAGTAGCAACATTAAGATACACATGAAATTTAATGGAAATAAAACATATCCCAGAAACACTACAAATTAAGGAAATAAACATTTTAATGATGAAAAAAGAAAGTGGTAGAGAACATCTTAAAATATTAGTTTAAAAATAGGCAATAATTGGAATTGCTTCATGACAACTCAACCTGTTAATTTTCATCAAGTGATAATTTCTAGTATCACTTGGCGTGTTAGCTGGGTTGGAGTAAAATTGGCCATTTCAAGGCCCATTGCTCTTTAATTTTTTCATTAGTTCATCCATGAAAGTTTTTGATGTTTTCTCTTCCCTGCTTATATTTTATCCCTGTTGTAAGAGAGAAATCTCCCTTACAGGACAAAAAAAAGAATAAGATGGAGGCGTACCCAATATTGAGCAGGTAACTATTCTTTTATATTGCTTTAGCACCCACCAATTCTCTTTCCCTATTATTTTTAGATATTATTTCCACACTGATGCCTACATTGAAAATTACTAATAGTTGTCTGAAATCCTTATTTGTTTTCAAGGCAATGAAATTAGTGTTTGTCTCAAGAAAACGATTTCTGCAAATTTTCTAGCATTGGGAAATGCTCTAGAAAGACTATGATAAATCTTTCTAGACCATGCATCCGAATTGTGTAGAAAATATAGTGAATTCTGTACTACTCGTCGTTTTCCTGTACAACAAAGACCGATACATTTCCACTATGGTAAGAACCATCTCCTTTTATTCATATTAGAAATAAATCACTATTTTTTCTTAACATGGAGGCCCGCTATGTTTCCTACCAGGTCACAACACACTAAACCAACACTTACAAGGGTGGCACAAGCCTTTTGTTTAGAGAATGCAAAGGAAAACAAGGGAGTTTTATATTGTCCACATGCCCTTTAGGTGAATGTAATTTCGAGCTTACCCTGGGCCAGGGGGACTATGGAATAATGAATGAGAGAACCACAACAAGGTTGGCAGAGTCCTCCCAACTAACTCTATGATTTCAAGTGCATAATTAGCATGGAATTTACATTTAAGCCTAGGATTCACCAACTAAAAATCAAAATAAAATCCTTTTTGCAGATGACTGAGGGAGTCCTCTCATTGATTACTATTAGATACATGCATACAAAGACTCTGCGGGATTTGAAATCATGATCACTGGATTATGAATCCTAAATCGCTATATACTATGAACTCCATTATATACAATATAATTCAAAATGAAATGCAAATACATCTATACCTCATGGAACTAAAATCAAATGAAAATAGAACCAACTCATAATTCTCTTGGCTTCGTTCTGTAGTAGAAACCTCCGTTAGGGTTTTAGTGTCCTTTTTCCCTAAGATAAATAAATAATAATTAGCATTGAAGGATGAATTCGTTTGTTCATTGAGTACCTTGTGGAACATCTTCGGTGTCCATGTAGTAGTCAACCATTTTGGTCTTGTTGAGGAGGTCGAACTTCGACTTGAGAATTTTTTCATCAGGGCAGAGTTGTTTCTCCTGTAGAAACTCTAGAAGAGGGAAAACTAGATGGCGATCCAGACGTGGAGCAATCTTCAATGTTAGATGGTACTCTCCCATTGCTATTGTTTCTTCCTCCCCCAAGGGATTTGGGTGATTTAGAATTTAGACAGAAAGGTGAAGTAATAGAAACGACATGTAGGCCACTTTATTGCTACATCGAGTGGTCACAAAGGATTGGTTTTGGGCGGAGGCATATGCCAGGGTCACACTTCTATAAGGCTACAGTCATGTGAGCCATTAATCCATAAAATTAAGTGGTTACGGTTTTAGAAATCATAATATTTAGGTTAAATATTATGTTTCATCATTATATATATAATTTTTTTAATTTTAAATAAATTTTGGAAATTTTAATTTTATTAATAGTATTTTGTTATTTATAAAATGAAAATAAAATTTTAAGAATAAGTGATAATTAACTATATTTTTATATGTGCATTATGTATTCAAGGACAATATTTAAAGAGTGGTTTATATTTCTCCTCGTTTGAGGTGGGAAAGGACATGGTGCATGGGATGCAACATGTTTGTCGTCTTACCTGGCACTAATGTAAGGGGGTGTTCCAAGCAATCAGATTCACAAAAATCTAATTCCACATAGTGTGAACATGATATTAAAAGGGTTTCATAATTGTAGTGTGTTCCCTCCTATAGAGTTCTGCAATTTCGCTCATGCTTTTAACTCAAACCTTGGCCCTGCTCACTTCCATGATTTCCCTTTACCCTTTTGATCTTTGAAGTCTTGACTCTATGATGTTTACATTGCTTGAATTCTCTACTTCAACAATGCGACCTCTAACCTCCATAGTTTGGGTTGCCATTAGGCTTGGTTGTTTCCTTCTGCTTCTCCCTAGTGATTGGGTTGGCACAGTTAGAAGTTTTAGAGCTACCCCTCTTTGTTTGTGTCTTTCCACCTACTCTCCTCTCTGAATAGTGAGAACTCCTAAGGTTCTAGTCCAAGGTCTAATAAGTTCCTCTAATTTAGTCTACATTATGTGATCATTTTTCTATGCTTTAGTGGGCCTCTTACCCCCAATAAATACACTCACCAATAGATATGAATGGGGAAAACAAACCTCTAACGTTTCATTAAATATTTGATTGAACATAATTAACCAAATGGGAGTAGAAAGAAATGAGGAGAAATTGGAGAAGGCAACTTGTTTTTCCTTTTATTTTATTTCTAATATTTTAATTTTATAAAAGTTATTTTTAGTTTATATATTTAAACATAAGTTGTCTAGTTTTGGAACAAGAGCCACGTGGTGGCATTTCACTTCTTATTTGTATACATGATTCATGTGCATCTAGTTCTTAGTTCATTTAGTTATGATGTTATGTTTCAAGTAAAATGAACTTATAACTCTAGTTCATATATACAGGGAATGTTTAGACCTAAGTAATTTCTAAAAATAAAAAATAAATAATTGAAACTAAAACCAAACTATTCCATTTTAGTTTCTAATCCCAAAGTATTGAATATTAATTTCTAAATGTACTTTTATTAATTGTTGTTAACTGAATAAAAACATGGAGTTTTGATAATATCATTTTTTTTTTTGAGCTCATTCTATTTTGATTGGTGAATAAGAAAACAATTATTTTTGCAAGAATTCCTTTTAGCTATCGTTTTGAAAAATGACCTTTGTGTTGTTTATTTGTTTTAATTGTATACTGATATTTATAGTTATTATTTGATATTCGACATTAATTTTCTAAAAGAAATAAGTAAACAACTACAACAATTTGACATTTGCTTCACTTTGCATAATATCAGCAAATAAGAATAGACAGTAGAAAAGGATATTTGTTAGTTATTAGTTTTCAGAAGTTTTGTTGTATACATCATAGTCTCACCAAAGGTTCTATTATGAGTTGTATTGTAAAAATAATGTAAATATGTTGTAATATTTGAAATAAAAAAACAAAGACGTGACTGAATCTGACGACATGGATTGTAGAGCTAAGAATGGAGAATTCCTGGTAGGGATGATACAGTTTATTGTGAAAAGAAGTAACCTAAACTTGACGACAGAAATTAAAGGCTTAGTTCTCCATGAAGTAAAGGAGTTGGTTCATTAAATTAAACGGAATTAGGAAAATATTCATGCCCATGCTTGTATGCGGTAATACAAGGAGAAAAAGGTAACATAATTTATGGACTGATTGCAAGACCAAGGATTTAGTTGTAAGGGAGGGACAATAAACTTGCTCCAAAAGAAAAACAAGCATTTGGAAGAATATGGATAAATAGCAAGTGGAATACGTGTTGATTTGAATATATATGCAATGCAACTGCAAACTGACATTTTCTTAATTTTTATATTGATTGTGGTTATGATTATGCATGGGCACATGTGTCCTGTGGTTTCATGAAAAAAATAAATAAGGTAATATAGTAAGATATAGTAATTGTAGAGTGTTTGAACTTCAGATTGAGGAAGAATTCCATAACAAGTTTTTTGTAAATTCTTAATGATATCATAAAAAATTCAATAAATGAATTTAAAAACCTTAACAATCTATTCAAATTGCAAAACAAGTTCAGTTAGAACAATTGGGTTCTGAGATTCTTTGTATTAATGTACAAATCTATTCTAGAGACGCTCTATTTGATAAAGACATTCAATGTGTATATTAAGATATCTATTTACAAAACACTGTTGTGAAAGATCAAACAAATGTACTTGAGCCAAATATGTCTTTCTGTAGTGATTTTATAGGATTTCGCATTTATTGTGCATGAGCCTCCATTCCCACCACATGGAACTTGACAATGAATATCACAAGTCCCTGTGAATAGCCAAATGCCTCGGTAACTCATGAGCAGTGTCGAGGAGCTACTGAAAGAGTTCGCAAGCATTTTAGAATAGTTGGTATGTGGCATGTGAGATGGAAGCCTGATGTAAGGTGGCTCCAAGATTCTGTCAGATAAGAACTGTAGAAGCACCTGTGCCACATGCGAGGAAATTGTTACCCGAAGGAAAATAAGCACCACTGGATAGTAATCCCTCAATGTAGCTATCACCCAAGCTCACAAGGGGTAACGCCGTGGAACTTCTTAGTATGGATTTGACAGAGTGATGAGGTGCTAATTTAGTATACTGGTGGAATGAATTCCTGGGAGCAACCCCCAATCGGCAGCATCACCTGGAGGTAGTTCATGAAGCAACATAACTGGTATTCGAGGACAGTTAAGAAATGTCAACTAAATACTATGTGTGGTGTAGAGCCAAAAGGCCATGGAACAACCATTTTGAAAAATAAGAAAGGATGTTTAGTGTGGAGAAATGGGAGAAAATGTTGAATTTATAGAAAGAATTGGATAAGCCTTATCCTGTTGGAGTTAGGACCGTGGGTAGGAAACTTGTGATTGGTCCTTTATGATTCTCCTATTGTACGATTATAGATGATGCATGGATTATCTACACGGTTAAATAAACGAGGTAAGTAACAGAGAGTTGGGAGAACATAGTAATAATTACATAACAACATAATAAAATTAATGCTAAAATTCATTTATTTCAAGGTTCAGTGGTCGGTTCATATTCGTTTGTAGTCACTCCGAGTTTCCAGTCGTGTGGTCGATAGGTTCTGTTGTCGGGAGGTTACATTTTTTTCAAAATATTTTTGGATTCGATGTCTGACTTAGTATTGATCCGATTGCACAGTCAGGAGGTCAAATAGGTGGGAGGTTAGACAATTAACTATTCTTTTGTTTTATGACACTTATTCTATTGTGATCCTAACTATACCATACTTAACCACTTTCATTAGGTCATATAGTTTAACAGTCGGAAAATGATGAGGTCAAAAAATCTGGTAGCTTGATAGTAGCGAAATGTTGAGGTTTGGGGGTCGGGTAGTTTGACAATCAAGCAATACTGAGGGTGGGATTTCAGGCGATTATTTATAAAAATCACAGTCACTCAGGGTTCTAAGTCGACTGGTCAGAAGGTTGGGTTGTTTGATAGGTAAGTGGTATCATTAGGTCGGTAGTTTCATAGTGATACATTGCTCAATCTAGGACGTAGGGTAGTTTGAGAGTTGACAATGTTGAAGTTAGAGGTCTAGTTGATTATTTAAAAACAAATAATTGTAGTCACTCTGTTTTGGTAGTTAGGTCATTGGAATTTCGTGTAGTTAGAAAATCATCTTTCTTTTCTACAAAATGTTTCTGGATCAGATTTACAACTTAATTTAAAATACAAAATAAAACTTTTTATGCATCTTGTGATGAACAAAAGAAAAAATTGCAAAACAAACAAATAAAGGAGACTTGAATTTCAGTGACTGGTTTTGAAAGTAAGCAAAGCATGAGATTACTGTTGGGATTGTCCCAGGTTTTTCTTTTTCTTTCTTGTGAGCCGAATTTATAGTCAGAAGGTCACACAGTCGAACATTTTTATTATTATTTTATGGGTTGTTTTCTCTATTGTTACCTGTACTAGACCATAGCCCAGTGAAATAATCTAGTAGGGTAGTTTCACAGTCTGACAATGCAGAGATCGGTAGGTCAACCCGACTATTTATTAATAAAATCATGGTCGATTTAAGTTCCTAGTCATGTGGTCGGAAGTTCGGAAGCTTGTTGTTTGTTTACAATTTTTTTCTAAAATCGACCTACAACTTAAGTGTTCAAGAAAAAAATATTATTTAAGGCTCTTTGGACAAAAATCTTGTTGTAAACATGATAACAAGAATGTAAATTATCCGGTGATTATTTAGATTATAAGTTTCAAACCAAATAATTACGGAACAAAGAAATATAGAAGACTGGATTTTCCTGTATCCAACAAGCTATGGAAAGAGTTTACTGTGTGCACAGTGGAAATTATTTTCTTCACTCTTAGTTCATTTATTTATATCATAAGTCTATATGATATACAACACCATAAAGTTTTCCTAGAATTTTAGTAACTAATTCTCAAAGCTTGTATTCCCTTTTGTGTTTAAATTTATATCTAGTAATAAATTTATATCTAGTTACAATTGTATTCAAAGAAAAAAACTTGAGACAATTGAATACAAGAACATAGTGTAGCAAGGAAACACATATGATGAATCTATTTTAGATGCCTATCATGGAGAAACATATTGCAGTTTTTATATGACAAAAATGGATCGCTCCATTACGATTTCATTTAAACAAATTGGGAAAAACATCGTATATCTCGTCGAGACAAAACAATTGAAGCTATTCCTAGACTTGGAAACAGATTGCTAAGTATACAACAAATGTCATGTAGACAAGAAATACACAATGTTTTGTGTTTGTCTTTGTATTTAGCTGCTAGAAGGAAAATTTTCATGAACAATGTTTGAGATGGAGAAATAACATATGTTCTGAAAATACCTACTTTGTTAGAAAAACAATATAATAAACACGAGTTCTCTAGTTTCAGTTGTATTCAGTGCTAAATACTTGACACAAATTAACACAAGAACATAGTAATTGAGAGAGAAGTTTTTAAGAAAATTCGCAAGTATTTGGTTTATTCCTTGTGCTAGATTTTTGTATAATAAATTTTCTACTGGGACCCTGGGCATACTCAGTGTGCAACCGAGGTTCAACTAGAATATGTTGTCACGTTGTGCTTGATCTTATATGAATATTGGTTTTCACAAACATAATTACACACATACATAACTAGAGACAACATCGCAATGAGAACTAGTACAATGTATATTTGTTGAGAAAACATGTACATCAGTGCTCAAAAGAATAGTAAGTTTAATGTGCCATATACAATGATAAAAATTTTAACAAGAAATATATGAGTGTGATATATTATATGTATTATAAATGCGAATAAGGATCGAGGCACAATTATGACTACAAAAATTGATTTCTTTGCATTCAATTTAAATAAGCAATTGTTGACACATGGCAAAAAGTCCTCTTGGAAGAAGTCAATATGTGCTTGATCAAAGTTCCAGTTTTTTTTCGTATGCCTATATAGAACCTGTAAAAAAAGTCTCATTTTTTTTATCTAAAACTAAAATTAAACTAATATCTACAGTTCAATTGAGCCATTTATGACCATGATTATAATATTTTGCAAGATAATCAAAATTCTGTATCTGGAAATTTTGGCCCACTTCTGTTACATAGCACAATAGATATTCTAGCTTCAACAACTAAAGCAACTGGTCCATGAAAATGTGCATACCAATTCTCACTTGGACACTTTGACATATTGTTCCAAATTCTTGTACATTATGCATGTATTAATATCAATTACAAATGATCATTCAACCAATTATTTAATCAATCTAAATACCATTAATTAAAGGGATTAAATGAGCATAACACTATGCATAATATCATGAAATTTAAATTCCTAATTGGAGTTGAATTCACAATATTTAACATATAAGTTTTGGCTAAACATTTAAATAAAAAATTCAAAAATGTTTTCGAATTTTGATTCTACCCACCTAGTTTGTTTTAGTATTTTCTGGAATATTTACACATGCATGATTTAAATTTAATGAATAACAATTTCTATGTCACAGAGAAGGGAAAATTTGCCTACATTTGACTACTGTATTACAATTATCAACTAGGCATAAGTGAATCTAGAATTCTTTAATTTATGGTTATAAAAAATGTAAATTGCAAAATTTTCACAAGGAATCTTAAATACAATTATCAAACGCTCTCTCGCAATCAAACAACACAAGTCATAGAGTAAAATTAGGGGCATTTATTAACTAATTAAAATCATGTACTGACATAAATGGCAGATTTATTAACACATGAGCATTGAAAATGGTATTGAAAAAAGATGGCATTTCAAAATTGATTAAAAAAATTCAAGTCTATAGCCTTCACTAATTCTAGATCCTTTGCATGAACACTTAAAGGTATATAAATACTAAAATATACTAAAATAAAATAGGTCTTGGAGCATCAAAACCAACCGTTTCTGTGAAAATAAAGACTCAATTCTAAAATGTTGTATGTTCAATTGAAATTTTGCACGCAAGCCGGGATATACTCCTCATCTTTAGAGTCTTCATAATTGATACTAAGTAACACGTCAGGTGCATGTACTTCAATATACGCTGCCCATTGTGAAAATAAGTCATATAGTGTAGAGAAACAAATGGGAGGAAAACGATAAATGTTGATATGACAAATGGAAATTAATCCTTGTGCCTCTTTCTTCTTCCTCTGATATTTGACCTCAAACTTAGCAATAAGTCTGATTTTCTCAAGAGGCAGTTGCAAAATTTTTTGGAAGCTTTGTTGTGTCCAAAATATAATGTTTTCCATTTCTACTCGGTCCTTGGAAACAAGATATTTTGTTTTCTATTTCAATCTCCTAAAACTTCTTCCTTTAATGACTTTCTGCCTGATAGGTCAAATTATTCTATAAAGTATATTCCTTTTTCCCAAATTAATAAACATTGCTCATATTCCATTTGTATGCATGCTCTAATTTCCTTTTTCTCTCTCCCCACGAAACTTAGCGAAGAAAGCATAAATATTTTTTCTCTCTTAGAAACTCTTGGAATTTTAGTAGATTAAAATTTGTTTTCCCAGTCAAGGATAATGAGAAACTTGATTTTAATTGACTTGTCTTCTTCTAGTAATGAACCAATTATTTCACTTGAATCTTTAATTTCTTGATAAACCATTGTGATTTCATCCACTTTTTTTTTATAGAACTTTGATTGATTCTTCCTTAAAATTAGACAAATTTGTAAAGCTTGATGTTTGAAAACATTGAGACTCTGTGTTGCCTCTTGATTCTCATTCACTTGATATTTAAGAGATTCAGTTTTCTGTTGCAAAGCTGTGACAATAATGGAAAATTTGTTTTCTTCTTCTTTCTTCTAGATACTAGTTTGATCTTCATGTAATCTTCTCAATTCTTGAATCTATTATCCATGCTTTTCATTCACTTGTTCCAATTGTTTATGAAAATATTTCTGTAGGTTTTCTTTTTGTACAGTAAATCCTTGAATTAAATTAGCATAATGCAGCTCCCAATTTTCTTCATTGAATAATTCATTTTTCTTCAGCTTTTCCTCCAAAACTTTAATATTTTGTAAATTATTGTCATATGAAGTTGCAAGCTCATTTAGATGATACTCATTGTAATTGACAAAATCTCCTAAAGCTTGGGAAGATTCCTGAGATTTTTCCTTTACATCACCCTCAACCTACCACTAAATTTAGATAAGTTTTTAGAGTATCATATTTTTGTTTCTTTCTTCTTCGGACAATTGATTTTATTTTAGTATTAAAATAATAATATGTCAAAGATAAAATAGTATTTGCAATTGACTGTAATTCAAAAACTGGTTTAAACAAGAATGATTCCCAAGGAATCTTAGTAGAAATCGGTGTTACTGATGTCTAATGAGATATAGTAGACATAGTATCCAATCTATTACATGATTCCATTTTTTGTTCATTTTCCTTGGTACTGGTTTCAGTAGATATCTTTTCTTCTTTCTCCTTAGGTACCTCCATTTCTTTGGGTTTTTCACTTTCTAGTTTCTCTTGCTCCATTTTCTCAAGAGAAGTGAAAACAATCTCCCATTCAGTTGTTTCTTCTTTTTCTGGAGTGTTTTCTCTTCATGTAGGTTCATGTTCCTCTTTCAAATTTTGTATTAATGTGGATTCAGATTCTTCACCCCTGATAACAAATCCTTATAATTTTTCAATTTCTATTACTTTTCCCTGCTAAGAAACAATATAAGCCTCTGAAGTGAGTTAATTAAAATTAAATTACAAAATTCCAGTAGACTTTAACTCTTGGAATGAAATGTTGGGGTGTAGATTCTTTTCCTTTAGAAAAATTTCATATAGTTCCTCTCTAAATTCTTGCAATTATCATCTTGATTCACTATGTAGGACTTTTCTTCTTTGGAAAACTTGCTAAAAATCATCAATCCATATAAAAACCTCATCGAAAGGTCATTCTTGATGTATAATTTTTTTAATATAACTAACCGTTATATAATGATTTCCAATGAAACCTTGAGGATCATAATTATAACAGGCCAGAGTAAATAACCAAATTTCCTCAACCTCTTTGGATTCTATGATGCTATGCCCTTTGTGTCATATATTATTGTCACCAAAATTTATTGGAAAATTAGGCCAAAGTTTCTTTTGCAACTTACTCAACTTTTTGGCTTATCCATACAAAAAAACTTGATTAGTCACTTCTATCAAAGCAAATATTTCCAAAATATATTGGGGAAGAAGATGGGGGCCAAATTCGTTGCCAAAAACTATAATGTAGGGAAACCATTCTTTAACAAACCAAAGACCTATTGATTCTAGGCCTTCTTTCATATTATCACTTATTCTCGGAGGTATTGTTCCAAACAAGACTTGATGCAAAGGAATCAAAACATAGTGGAAAATAACATAAAAATGGTATTTAAAATTAGATTCCCATAGAATATGAACATAATTTTGAATTTTTAATTGTTGGTTAGACGGGTAATTCCATTTCATGACCAGAAAAGGGGCCGATGCAATAACAACATCTAACAAATAGGAAAACGTACAAAAAATATAATTGAACTCAGGGCGAGATGACATTGATGGCTTCTCTATATATGTGATATTGTGTGAAAACAGGTCAGCCCAGTTTATGCGTTTCCCCTCATTCAAAATGCTATGGATTATTGGGATCCATTTAATTTTACAATGCTTGGGATCTTGTTCCTCATATAATCTGCTTGCCATTTTAATAAGAAATATAAGAGGATTATTAAAAATAGCTATTGGATAGTCCTTTTTTCCTTTGAGCTTGAAACCTTTTGCTTCTTTTCTCAACCATCCTCTAATTACTAAATTATAATTCTCTTGAAATTTATTGAAGAAAGTACTTTGAAACTTCAAAAGGAACTCAAAATTGAGTGGGATTTATGGGGGACTAAGCTTATATATGGTCGATAACACTTCAGATTTCCAGGGCGTTATCACAATTTCTTTATGTAAATTATTGTTCGAGTTTTAGTATCAACGCAAGAGAGAATCCACAAAATCATGTCATAATAGGGAAACATTTTGGCCCTAGTTACTATTTTATGTAACTCTATTTCTCTAATTGCTTAAAACTATTTGCTCTTTATTTAAATAGGTCTTGGGATTTTTAACCATTCCCTTTGCTAACATAATTCAAATATCTCCTGCCAAGTCATTGTACCTTCTTTTTGCATCTTGTAGGTTGAATTTGACATTAGTAATGCACCAAATTCCACTCCTTGTGTTGGTCCAACATCCATGCTCTTAATTTTTTTTTCTCTATTTGTTGATTTTCCGTTGTAGATTTTCCTCTTTATCCCATTATATAGCCTGTAAACAATAACAGAGGATATATAACTTTTGCTTATTTCAATTTTGAAATTGAATTCAATAATTTTTAAAATAAATAATGTTATGCTTACACAGATTTTTTTGAAATTGGTCTTTTGTTTCCTTAATTCAGTGATTCGTCCAATTGGACCTAACAAATGAGCATGAAACTAGAACGTCCTAAAATCTTAAATTTGCAGTTGCAGATTTTGCATGTCGTGGAATTTTAAGAGTTGTAAACATTAAGAAAGCATATATATGTTCTAACTATTCAAAATTTGGAATTGAATTCAACAATTTGTAAAATAATAACATTATACTTACACATAATTTTTTGAAACTGGTACTGTGTCACCTCAATTCAATACTTCTTCGACCAAGAGCTAATAAAACAACATTCATGAAAAAGACCTTAAAATCTTAAATTTGCTGCTAGAGAATTTAAATTTTTGGGTGTTTTATGCCCTATAAATGCCAATACAACATACATAAGTTTTGCGAATTTAAAATTTGAAATTGCACTTAGTAGTCTCTAAAACAAATGATGATATTCTTACAAAGAGTTTTTTGGAACTGGTACTTGCTTTACTTAATTAATTTTTCTCTTAACAATATTTCAGAAAAGATCATGTATGCATAATACCCCAAAATCTTAAAACCCAGTCTAGAAAAATGTGAAAAAAACAAATGAACGTGTGCATAAATTGCCTGTAAAGAGACCAACTATTTTTGTTTCCGGGAATCAAGAAAGCATCACAAAATTTATTATTGATTTAAAAAATAATCAATTGAACGTGAAATACAAAATTTCAAAATATTTATTAAAAATCACAGTACACATAAATCAACAAAAATAGTATTTTATTTGCATGATCAAACAGACCGAAGGATAGGAGGTCGGCTAGTCAAACTCTTTCTTATTTTATTATCAATTTGTTATACCACGATTCCAACTATAGTTAGCATTTGTCTTTACCACACCATTCGTACAATCAAGAGGTTGGACAATCGGTCGTTATTTTGTTTTTTGATTCACCTATTGTATCCCTACCCCGACTATAACATAGTCAAGTGGTTTCGTTAGGCTAGATAGTTTGGATGTTGGGAAATGTTGGTATTCAAAGGTTGCTCGGATTATTTATATAAGATTCTTAGTCATCCTGACCTTCTAGTCACATGGTTGGAAGCTTGGGTAGTGTTACACTAAAATTTGTCACCATGACTATTTGCAGTTAGTATGGCTCCATCAACAGTCATGCTATCCTCCTTGGCAAGCCTTGTACCTCTGCTCTCCATGTCAAACTTCAAGAAAGAGAGAAAGTCATTAAAAAACATGTTTATCTCTAGGTACGCAGTTTCTCTCTACCTTACCTGCGTGTACGCATCCCAAGTTCACAATACCTGCGTACTTGTATGCTCTGTATGTCAAGGGATGGGTGCGTACTCCTGTAAAGGTAAAAAGGAGCGAGTTTCATCTTAAAAAAGTTACTTGTGGTCACTTCTAGAGCATTCTAGAAGATTGTTTCACGTGTATTGAGCGCCTCTAGATGGTTCATGTATCCCTATGAAAGAGGAACTTATCCCATCAAGAGAGGGGCTACCCCATCCAAAAGAGTGGCTTATCCCATTGATGTTGGACCTGATTAACTTCCTCTAGAGCATTATAAATACAGGCATTGGGCCAGAAGAGGGGAGGTTGAAAGCTGAACATTCCAAAGGGTAGATGCTGCTGGAATTAGGACTTCCTTGTAGAAGCTTGTGAGGAGAGATTCCCATCCTTTCTTGTTTCATTTGGAAGTGGGTGAGCTTACCAAAGTAAAGGAAAACTCTTGCTGGACCCTGGGAGGAACTTGCACAACACCAAGGCTCAGGTTGTAATGGTTTCTTTTATTTCCTATTAATACAAATAAGTCCATTCTTCTCAACAATTTGTTATTAATGAGTTGTTTCATATACTCCTTGGTTTGTATGTTGAATATGTTTTATTTTATGAGATATTTAGGTGTTATTTAATCGTTTGATTGTTAGTGAAATCAGGTTTCGAAGTGAAGGAGGAGCTCATCCGGATCGACGAGGCTGGACTACTACAACAGCGTTGGACTACAGGTAGGATCTAAACACTTGATTTCTTGTATGATAAATGCATGTTTAGAAAAGGATTGCTCTTAATTGTCTTGTTTGTCACTAGAAAGTCTTAGGCTTCTAGGGAGGTTGGTTTTGTCCGCAATATTAACTCTTTCCGCATGACAAATTGGCGACTCCGCTGGGGATTCCATTAATGTGAATGATTTTTCCTTTGAGTGACACTTTGATCTGAAAAGAGTCATTTCTTTTTCGATTTTTGGCTGTTTGACTGTGCATTTGGGTGGGATAGCTTAGAGTTAAGTTAGATTTTAGTTTTTCTTGATTTTTCAGTAGTACACACCCTCTGAGTTGAGCACAGTGCATACCTGTACGCACTGCAGCTTTGTACACAGAGCGTGCATGCACCTGTGCAAACAGGCTGCCTGCGTACCCTGTCAAAAATTGAGAAATTTCCATTTTTTCCATTTTTTTCCCTTAGATTTTGTCTTTCATTAGTTTTTACTGCCCAGATCCATTGGTTATCTGTCAGAGATCTTCACCTGAACTTGTTTCGTTAGCGTCAAGAGTTTTAGTGAAATTCATAGAAGTTCTCGCCCTAGGGTTTGATTTTTGCATTACTCCTGTAGTGACTTTGACTTTAGAAGTTGTGAAACCTTGGACCTCTCTGGTTTTATCAGTCTTCTTAGGAGTCGGACCTGTCATAAAGTTTGCCTGTGTGAGAAACCTACCTTTGTGTTGTCTCTTTGCGGAATTTCGAAGAAGCTTGTTGATTGAAGTTGTGAATTTCATTCTTAAGAAAAGAACAAAAGAGTTTGATTTTTGTTTTTGACTGGTTTATGATTCTGCATTAACTGGTGCTTGGTTTGATTTTTGCCGAGTAAAACAACCTGGAATCATCTTAGTAGGATTTTGCCTCTTTAGATTTGCTTTTAGGTAAATTTCCTTTTGATTTGCTTTTGAGTGAGTTTTCCATAGATTTTCATAAATTTTGAAATTGCTTTTGTTAAAATAGTTTTATATGCCTTGTTAAATAGGAAAAATACAAAAACCTCTCCTTTGCAAAGTTTGTTTTAAGTAGCATTTGAAGTTTTTGAAAGAGAAAAGGAATTTTTCATGCAAGTAATGAGTGGTCATGTGTTGTATGCTTGGAAAAGATAAAGAGATTGTTTCTTTGATTGTCTGTTAA
>APFE030433071.1:144665-172448 GCA_000404065.3 Pinus taeda | reverse complement strand
CCATAAAGCTCCAAAATGCAAGGGATGTGTAAGTTAATCCTATCCATCCCGACGTCTTGTTTTTGCAGCTGGAAGAGAATTTTCTCCATATTTTTTTGTAATTTGGCAGGTCCTGGACTATAACCACCATCCCCACAGAAATTTGTTCCATCAACTTTCCAAGTAGGATCTTCATTAAGTAATGCAGGTATAGAGTATTTTTAAACTGAGTAATTCTCCCTTGGTTATTCCCTGGATTTGAGACTAGCGTCCTCCAATTTTCAAGTTCATCCTCTAACTCGCTTTCTTGATTAATCTCTACTTCCCAGTCCTCTATCAACTTCTGAATTCCTGTTTCCATCCCATCTCGGTATGCCATTGTTGCCTCTGCGATGAGGTGCTTTATAGATTTACAACCCCTACGAGCTTCCAAAGTTCTCGGCCCCTTGTCTGTTCGGGGGGCAGGGCCTCTCCTACTACACCCACATCCTCTCGCTGCTCAGGCCATAACCTATTCAGTAAAGCCCTGTTGACACCCAAACGAAGTTAGATTCATCGAAATTTTCTCAACACACCATCTTTGCCTTCATGCATTTCCTCTCTTCCATACTTCTCTGTCTGAGTGTAAGGGTAACCCAGAGCCTGTAGATTCCCGAGAGGGGTGGGTTTCAGACTCTTCTCTTAGGGCCCACGATTGTACCCCTCCCCATTGCTATGGATGATATGCCAGTAGTCCAACTGGTCTCCAGCCAAGCCCACAAGCCCTTCCAGAGCCTGGAAGGGTGCCTACAATTATTCCATCTTCTTGCACCCTCATCTAGTAGATGAGAGTCATGACTTTGCTTGCCCCTCCGACCAGTTTGCCACACAAGTTTCCTAGCTTTTGCTTCAGTGCCATGTGGGTTCCCATTCTCCCAAAGGTTTCTCTGAATCCTACTGCCATGGTTGTAGTCCCACCCCCCTTCCCTCAACTCTTTCCTACCTCTCTCTTCAACTCTCATCCCCCCCTGGAGTTTCAATGTTGCTATCCCTTAGCCCCATGGCCTTAGAAAGTAAGCATAGACCCACATAGCTTTGCAACCTGCACTTGCCCACTCCACATCCATGGTTCTGACTCAATTGGGAAAGAATAAAAATGCAGAACTAGGCCATGGTATTCCCTTGCTTCCCATACAATTCTAATCCCCATTGCTTCAGGTGCTTGCCCCTCCCTTCCCCCCAGTAGAACCACAACCAGATCATAGAATCAACACAAAGACATGACCAAATTACATACTGAGATTCAGGCTTTTGTCCTTGATCAAGGTTCCCTTCTTACCATCAGCCTTCCCCAACTTTGAATTGCCTCTCGTCTCCACACCCGATGTCACCTGCCCTGCATGTCGAATGGCCTTGCCTTCTCCAGCACCCTACCTTATTCCCTTCATCGCAACCTTTCCCACTTACCATCCATGCATTCATTCCAAAGGACACCGCACCCCTTTCCTTGAGCATGTGGGGGGCAAAGGTCGGTGTGGCCTTCGTACTACACATATCAATTCCCAACCTGACCTCCTTGACATCGACCCACATCCAAATTGGGGGCTTCAGTTGCTTGACTTTTGCTTTCTTGGCTTTGTTTGAGGTTCTCGGTCAAAATCTTCACCATGGGTCCAAATGTTGTATCCTAGGGTCGAATCAACCATTGCTTTTCCATCATGTCCTATGGATGGTTGCACCCCCAGTTAACCAGGAAGTTGGACCCTTTGTTTCCATCTCTCCTAACATGTTTGACCTATATATAATCAAATTTTGGGATGAATTCACCTATCTCTTGGATAATTCTTGCAGTCCTCCAGCTCCGGGTAAGTTTATCCCACTTAGTTCCATTTCTTAATTTTGCCACTATATTTACAACTAGGCTTGAATCCCCTTCCACTTCCAGGATTTTGAATACCATTTTGACAGCTATTAGGAGTCCCTTTTGTACTGCAACAAACTCTGCCTTGTTATTACTGGCGATCCCACAACTTTCTGCATAGGTGAGATGGGTTGTTAGGCCTAAGGATCTCGAAAGAGGCCACCTAGACCTACCTCTTCCAGGTTTCCTTTAGAGGGCCCCATTTCAAATTTAAGTTTAATTGAACCCTCTCTCGGGGTGGGGGGGGGGGGGGTTGGTAAAAATGGGACCCATAGGTCATTCCCGCGTTGCTTTTCTTCCATGATTTGGTGTCAATCATCCTCGGGGCTAAATTGAGTTTTTGTAAGGCTCGGGCTTCTTGGGGCGGCACTTGCGAGTCCTCTTTGTGCCATGTTTTTGCCAATATAGTTTCCCTTATATTTTGGACAATGCGTTCCCATATATTTTCTTGTGAAGTTGCTTTATTCTTGAAGATTCTATGGTTTCGCTCCTTGCAGATGGCCCAAAGATTGAATCCAAGGCCTAGACTCTAGACCCAGTTTACTACAGGGCTGGAATAGATATGGTTCCACCATAGGAGAATTGTTCCTTTAATAGTGTTTTGGTCTCTGTCCATCCTTTCAAAAACTCCTTGCATTTTCCTCCACTTCTGTTCCCCAAACTGGCAAGTGTTGAGGATATGTTCCATGTCTTCCCGGTGTTGGCATAACCAGCCGAAGGAGGGCCCCTAAAAGCCTCGTTTTTGCAATTGATCCCAAGCCAATATGCGTCCTTTACAAACCATCCAGAGGAAGTGGGTTACCTTTGGCCACCACCCACCTTTCTAGATTTTTTTCCATATGATATCTTGCCCTTCCTGCTCTTGTCTAACTTGTACCTTCGCTTATGTTGAAGGTACCTTTGGTGGTGTGACCCCAACTTAAGATGTCTAGGTCTTGACAAATTGTTATCTTCCTTGTCCTTAGTTCTTTGTCTAGGTTTGCCCATTGTTTTGTTTCTGCTGCCTAGACCCAATCCTCTTTTGTCTTCCATCTCCTCCAACTTTTTGCTCCTCGTTCTTCCTTCAAGTATTGTTTCACCACATGCATATTATTGTCCCTGGTGTGCTGATATATCTCCCTGAGTTCTTGTCTTTCTACCATCTTTCCTCTTTGTTGCCAAGATTCTGTCCAGAATCAGGCTATTTTGCCATTGGAGACCTCTCGGAAGGCATGTTGTTGAATAAGGTGACTATTGCGGACTACCAGATTCCACACAATGTATCCTTGGGAGGGTATTTATATCTTAGGATATCCTTAGTTCTCACCGGCATGTTGTACTTCCGAGACTAGATTTGTTTCCAAAGATCTACTCCCCCACACATCTATCACCACCAAAGTTTTTCTCCCATGGTTTGGTTCAAGATGTATGGGTCTCTCAGTCCTAGTTCGCCATCCTCTTTCTAATTGATTAGGCCCTGCCACAACACCAGTGCCCATTTCCCAATTTGTTGGGATCCTCCCAACAAGAATTTTTTGAAAATATCTACCAATTTGGAATACACTCCTTTTGGGGACACCATTCCAGATAGTTGGTATATGGGTATCGACTGAAGCATTGATTTGAGTAGCATTGTTCTGCCGGCGATGTTTAGAGATCTAAAGGTCCAAAAATTGAGCTTTCCTTGTATATTTTGTAGAATGTTTTTTCTAAAAATCATTTCTTAGAGGATTATCAGAGAGAGGCATGCCGAGGTATTTGGATGGTAGGATACCAGTACTGAACCCTAGGATTCTGATTAAGTAGTTATTAACGTTCCCTTGGGTATTGAAGAAGAAAATGCATGATTTTTCATCATTTATCTTGGCCCTTGAGGCTTCCATAAATGTGTTAAGGAGGTCACTAATACTCCGGGCTTCCTTCAAGGTGGCTTGACAGAAAAGAATAATGTCGTCCACAAATGGATGATGAGTGATTGAGATGTCATTACCCCATATCCTTAACTCTTGGAGCTGGGAATTACGTACCTTATATTTTATGTACCATCCTAACCCATCTGCTACTAAGATGAACAAGAAGGGCGAGATAGGGTCACCTTGTCTCAGCCCCCAGGTTGGGTTGAAGGTCGAGGTGGGGATTCCATTCAGCAAGATTGAGAAAACCGGGGAGGATATCATGGAAAGGATCCAGTTGATCCATCTTTTGGGCAAAGCCGTAAGCTTTGAGGATACTCGATAGGTATCCCCAGCTAAGTCTTTCATACGCCTTGGATAGATCCAGTTTTATCATCATGCCCAAGATCTTCTAGGACTTAAGAGAGTGGACAAACTCTTGGGATTTAATGAAGCCATCGAGAATTTGTCAGCCCTCTACAAATCCGGTTTGTTCGGGAGAAATGTGGTTGTGAAGAAGGGGCTTCAGGCGTTTGACAACAAGAATGCCTATAATCTTGTAGATGACATTATAGAGGGAAATGGGCCTAAATCTTTGCAGTACATCAGACTTAGCATTTTTAGGAATCAAAGCAATAAAAGTAGAGTTGACACTTGGGCATACCTTTTGATTACATCTCGATTCCTCCACAACCTCGAGGATGTCTTGCCCCATGAATGGTGAGGTGGATTGATAGAACTCTGTAGTGAATCCATCTAGATGAGGGGCTTTGTTCTTTTGCATTCCTTTGACTATCTCTTCTACTTCTTCTTTGGAGGTAGCTCGCATCAAGGCCATATTTCGGTAATTAGTTATCAATTTGGGGATGTGCTGCATGATTCTTTGGGTGGCTTCCATTTTATTGTTAGGACTTTCTGTGAGAAGATCTTTGAAATGATTGACTAGAAGGTCTTCCATTTCTTCATGTTGAACTTTGCGTTGTCCTTCTTCATATTTTAGGGGTTAAATTCAGTTATGTTGTCGGTGCTGCACCATGGCTTTATGGAAAAATCTCGTGTATCTTTCTCCTTCCCTTAGCCACTGGATCTGAGATTTCTATTTCCAGAGGATCTCCTCTTGTTATCTTCTTTCCTCTATCTTGTTTATCAATAATCCTTCCTCTCATACCAGATCCTTTGACCTCCCCTCCTGTATAAGTTTCTGTTGGACCTATGCCATACACTTGCTTAGTTCAGTCAGAGCCTTGATAATGTGCCCGAACTTCTCCTTATTCCATTCCCTACACTTCTTTTTTAATTATTTTAGCTTCAATTGGAAGGTGTGCATCTAGTTCCTGCCCTGTTTTTCACTTTGTGTCCACCATTCTTCAATTTGTTTTAGGAGACCAGGGTGTCTAAGCCAGAAATATTCAAACCCAAAGGGTCAGTACTTGGGTCTTGCTTTTAGATCCACTTCTAGGCAGACTGGCCAATGGTCCAACCCCATGCATGGAAGTATCAGTGCTTCTATGAAGATATCTTTTCTTATTAGTTGCTCTGAGAGTAAGAATCTATGTAGACGACATGCTATTTGATGAACCCCTCATCGTCTGTTATTCCAGGTATGAATCTCGTTGATTGTGGGTATATCAATTAGGCATAAATTTGCGATGGCTTTGTTGAAGGCTTCCATATCTGCATCTGTTCTTCTCATTCCTCCCTTTTCCCCCCTGGGGTTGTGATAATGTTAAAGTCCCACCCCCCACTACCCATAGGTCTTTTGAGTATAAACTTCTCAGGTTTACCAGCTTTTGTAGGAAGGCTCCTCTTTCTCCCAGAATATGAGGTCCACAAACCCCTGAAAATAGAACCTATTAATTGGATCCAATATTCTGAAATTTGCCTCTAATAATTCTTGGTAGGCTTACCCAGCCTTCAAACCAGACTTCCGTTAGATTCCAAAGAATTGCCAGCCCCCCTGCACTACCATTAGCGTCATGAGCCATAATTTGGTATTTCGGCTTGAAATGTTCCATTATTTCTTTCAACTTTCTTTTGCTGATTTTTGTTTCCTGTATTATCATAGTGCTTGGCTTATCTTTTTTCAACCTCTCCTTAAAGTACTTCTGTTTACCTCTGTTGTTAAGGCCTCTAATGTTCTTGGTTGTAATAATCATTTTAACAATTTTAGTGGTTGGTGGAAGACCTCTGACAATGGCACTACTCTTCTCAAATTCACCAGCAATTCCTCGACTATTTGTATGGATTCATTCATTGTTCTCCTACCTACTTTTTTACCTCCTTTTCCTTGTATTCCTGCTTCTTTCCCTTGGTTGGCTTGAGCCCCTAGATGCTTAGGTTGGCTTATTATCGCTAATCCCTGCTTGTATCTTCATTGTTTAAAGGTCTCCTTATAGAGTTGCTTCTGATCTCCTAGGATGAATCTTTCATCCAAATGTCTCCATTCCTGCAGAAGCCACTTCATGACTTGTTCTTTTGCACTTAGGTCTTCCTTCTGGTTATCGATCTCCATTAGGGTTTGTTCCACCATTTTCATGTTATCCTATGGTCCTTGCTCTATCTCAGTCGCCATTTCCTTCATTTTATTACCTTCTATTTCTTTGTCATTTTTGCCTACCATTTCTGGTGCAGTCTCTCCCATATATGTGCCCATGTCTTCTTCGTGTAATACTGAAAAACGGTTATGAGGCCTTTGTTCTTTCTCTACTTGATTTTCTTTTTCATTCCCTGGATGTCTCAAGGCTCTTTTCCTCCTTGCACCCCCTTAAACACTTCTCCATCCTCTTTCGCCATTAATTCCCCTTCCCTCCTATCCGTCAGGGGGTTTTCTTTCTAGTAGAGGGTACATGTCCAAAACAAGTGGTTGTATTCATGACATCTGCAGCACCGAAACGGTATGTTCTCGTAGTCAAGCGGTTGTGGCCATACCTCATCATGGTATTCCAATTCTATGTAATCTGGGAGCGGCTCTGTTATATTCATATAGACATAGATTCTAGCATAGGAGGTATATTTTCCTTACCTTGTCGAGTTTTCCACTTTAACAAAGGTGCCAATAGAATTCGCAATGCCTTCTAGTATCTCTGAATCCCAGAAATCCATTGGTAAACCAAATAGCCGAACCCATATTGGGGAAGCCAGTAGTTTCTCCTGATCTAGGTTGTAGCAATCTTCCCAGTGTCTGATGAAGATTCCAACATTTTTGAAGAAATACAGTCTGTTTTCAAAAATCCTTTCTTTGTCTTCCAGATTTGAGAAGATCACTGTGAAGAAACCCTTCGCCCCAAGCTTGAGATTAGTGTGGCCTTTTGGCTTCCATCTTTTATGGATCCATTTAATCAACTCTTTCTCTGTCAGCCATGTGCCTCTAAACTTGCAAATGAGGGCATGGTCCTTCATGTATTTTCGGTATTCTTCCAGCTTATTGCTCAGGATAATGAATCTTGGTTTTTTGCAGCTCTTGGGAGGCATTTTCCTCCCAAGCTCGCTTTCTATTTGGCTCCTAGAACCGGTATTCCTTTACAGTTTCCCCCATTCCCACTAGCGACATGGTGCTGCCTCAATTCTCCTATGGCGACATTCTTATAGGAGGGAATCTCTACCCCCTTTCCATACAATTCATCGTTATCTCAGTCACGAGTAGCAGTCTGGTTGTAGGCCTTTGTTTGGTATTATTGTAGCAAGTTTGTCAGAACAGAGCCATGGAACCCTGAAACCCTAACCTACCACGCTCCTTGCTCTCTCCACCATCGTCCTATTTCTGAAACTATGCTCCCCTAACGCTATCATTCCTATTTTGTATTGAATTATTATAAATGAGTTAACATAGATTTTTAAATAGTTTATTTAAATTTTATCTTGAAATATTTTTGAAAAACATAAATTTTAAACTTTTTCCTCATACTTCTTTTACTTCTAATTACTTTGTTATTTTTTAACATAGATATGAAATTATATTAAGTAATGTGGACATGAAATATTTTATTTATCACCAAGAGTGGGTGAAATATTTGTAAGGCAATGAATTATAATATCCACAATAAATTGAATTACCATTAAAAATAACTAAACATATATATTTATTTTTTAATTAAAAAAAAAAAAATAGTTTTAATTTAAGAAAACATGTGCCAACTCTATATTGAACATAACTCTACATTGAACAGAAACATCGCCATCAAACTCGATTATACAATATGTCTCTAACATTATATAAAAAAAATTAAACATATATAAAATCTTCTTTATATGGTTATACAATGTCCACAGGGACTTCACCTAATGAACCACTAACCTATCATGTGCATTTGTGGCATATTAAACAATACCCTTAATTTGACTAGATATTGGAAAATAACCTTAGAAAACACATTATTTAACCTCCTACCAATACAAACCCAATACACCTTCCTAATTTAAAGAACCCATACTTTCACTAGATATTGTAGCTATCCATTTTTTCATTAACATTTTTTATACCCCTTTATAGTTTTCAATAACTTTGAGCTCCATTTTTTATACCAACTAATATAAAAACCATTTGCCCCCTATATATATCCCAATAGATTAGACCATTTTTCCTCAACATATATCCCCAATATAAATCCAAGTGGTATGTTATTGCTTCAAGTAAATCCTTCGTGAAAATGTCTCTTAACAATATGTAGAATAAATTAAACATAAATAAAATCTACATTATATCTTTTACGTTTGAAATTTGATAGTGGTTTCATTGACGAAAATTTTCCAGTAGTATTATTAATAACAGTAGTATTATTAATAATTGAAATTTTAGAATGCCATCCATTATACTCATAACCAATTTTTTTTAAATATCAAATAATTTATGTCTTTTACAAATGATTTTTATCTTTAATCTATGTTTGAAAATTAAAATTACCCAAATCAATTAATGTATATTTTATAAATTTTCCTTTACTTAAACCTATTTTAATATAAACTAAAAACACTTCAAAGCATTGTATAGCTATATATTCCGTACCATTTTTTACGTACAGGAGAATAATATGCAAAAAATTTAAAGACGAATTATAGTATAGCGGAAAACAAAGTTTAACCTTGTTGACAGGAATTGATAGAACCTATTCGGTTTTAGGGTAATATTTATTAGAAAAAACTTATTAAAGAAAAATTTAAATATTAGTTAAATAATTAATATAGAATATAAAATAAATATATTTAATTAATTTAATTATAATTATTTTGTCAAGATTGGTAATCTAATTATTTTGGGATGGAACATTATTATTTAAAAATAACAAAATAATATTTAAATAAAAAATTTAAAGTATAATAAGAAAAGGTTTTAATTTTATTACTTATTTTATATAAAGATAAAGTGAAATAATATTTACATTAACCAATTAAAAAATAATAATAACAAAAAATTATTTTTAACATAAATAAAATATTCAATTTGCTTTAATTTTATATAAAAATATAAAATAATTGATAATTGATTTTTTTTGTTGGAGGGAAATAGGTATTTCTTTTTCTATTTAATATAAAGTTACAAGTTGCATATAAAGATAATATTCATATTATACTCTAATATAAATCAGAAACTAGTCCTCTAGAATAAAAGAATGTTTTTGTTAGTCATAAGTATATTTTTTTAAATTCTTAACGTGTTTCAATATCATATATATAGAAAGATAATTCTTATTCCACCCATAAAAATTATTTTCATATTTTATTCCTCATAGATCATATATTTATACATCAATGAAACTTAAATAGATTAACTATTTTAGTATAATTTAATTATATTTATTTTGTCAAGATTTGTTAATCTAATTTTAATGTTTGTGATGGAACATTATATTTAAAAATAACAAAGTAATATTTAAATAAAAAAAATAAAAGTATAATAAGAAAAAAGTTTTAATTATACTTATTTTATATAAAGATAAAGTGAAATTAATATTTACATTAACTAATTAAAAAATAATAATAACAAAAAATTATTTTAACATAAATAAATATTTCAATTTTCTGTTACTTTTATATCAATTTTATATAAAATATAAAATAATTGATAAATGATTTTTTTTTTGGGGGTTGCAGGGAAATAAGGTATTTCTTTCCCTATTTTAATATAAGTTACAAGTTGCATATAGAGATAATATTCATATTATAGTCTGGTATAAACCACAAACTAGTCCTCTAGAATAAAATAATGTTTTTGGTTTTTGTTATTCATAAATATATTTTTTAAAATTCTTAACGTGGAATATACATATGTTATTTCAAAAATATTTATAGCTAATTTTTTTTTGGTAGGTAAGCACCCACGGGGGATTCGAACCAGTGACTTCTCAAAAGGAGTGCCTTAATAGTGCACCCATTCACTGTCAATCCAAAGACCCATGGGCTATAGCTAAAAATTTTCATGCTGATTATAAATAAAATATTTTAATATACATATTGAGTAAAATATTTCAATATCATATATATAGAAAGATAATTCTTATTGCACACATAAAAATTATTTGAATATTTTATTATCCTCATAGTACCATATACTTATACATCAAAGAAACTTAAGATAGATTGACTATCTTAGTTAGTCAATCTAGTTATTTGACCTAATATCTCCAAAAAAAACCTAAAAATAAGAGGTAATGAACAACCTCCTAACCAAACAACTCACGTAGATATTACAATAATTAATACATTATATGACGATGATTATCCCAAAATAAGTACAAGACAAGTAGGAGTTAATATCTCAAAAAACATCGTGCAAAAAGACAATGTCTTTGATATTTCACAAATGAAGTCTTCATCAACAACTCTAATCTTTTTGAAATTTTATAGATTGAACTCCATCAAGATGCCTCCCAAACTTCAAAATGTATAAATCCAAAATTGAATTCCCAAGTTCCACTCTTGAATCATAGATCTTGTGAAGTCAGTTATAAACCACACCATGTCACATAACCTCACTAGCATACCACTTTCATGTCTTCAACAACTATTAAAATATCACTTTCTACATCCACTAGTCCCGATTAACTTTGAAAACTATCCATACTAATCATTACTTCTACTTGATATCTTGAAAATATAATTCCTTCACACCCTAAATCAATTCCTTATATGTGATGACTAAACTATTATTTTTCCTTTGAACATACTTATATATATCCATATATATATATCTCAAGGCACAGGGGTATTTTTCGTACCATATAATTATTAAAAAAATAGTTTATATGCTAAATGTATCAAAGCCAATATTACATCATAACCTCTCTCATTTTATTTTAAACATTCTTCATCATGTAATTCACGATATTTTATTTTAAACATTCTTCATCATGTAATTCACAAACGCAACCATATTTTTCCACAAAAAAAAATAAAGAAACTACCTCTTGACGAAGGGCTTATAAGTGATCATTTGAGCACCAAGTATTGATGTGAATAGCATAAACAGGAAATATGAAAGTAAGCTCACAAATGTATTTATGACTATTTCAACTCACATGAATAATGACGAACATTGTTTCCCATGGGCAACCACAACCTATAAACATGGGTTGGCCTACAAAATGCTTTTCTCTAAGGGTTATAGGGAGAAAAACATAGAAGGGGCCATCCTAAGGGAGACAATATGTTTGAGATGCTCACAATGAAAACTGATATTTACACGCCCAAAACAATGTTATATGAGAATTCTCACAGAGTCTAATTTATGTAGGGAATTTGAAGTTGTAGATAAACCATGTTTATGGATCAAATCAATGAATCAAGTCTTTTTCCTCGATCAATACATTTGGAAATTTTTGGAAGAAACCTTGAATGGTGTCCATAGTGTGTCCTTATGGTATTTGAAGAATTTGTTCATATTCTTTAATTGTATCTTGAAATGGTTGAAAGATTTTGTCATAACCTCACAATTTTTGTCCATTCTCTACTACCGTGTAAGCTTCGAATTACTCTCGATCGTTATGCTCTTTGATAATGTCAACCTCAAGGTAATTCTTAAGCTTAGTTCACGCATTGATTATGTCCATAAGATCTATTTTCCTTATGATCATGAGCACTCATGTTTCCAATGTGACGATACACAATAACACAGATAAAACAATTAACACAGTAAATATAAAAATCGTACAAGAACTACACAAAACTTGGAAAATTCTAAAAAATTCAATACACACGGACAACAAACTATTTAGATATATACATACTCACAAAGGATTATAATTCATATATCTCACATTTTCCTAGGCCCTCCCATGAGGGAGATAAGCCCACGACAATTTTGATAATTAAAAAAATTGTTGAGATTTTTTTTTAGATATTTTATTATCACTATAATATCATATATTTATACATCAATTTAAGTTTAAAATAGATTTATTATCTTACTTAGTCAATCTAGGTAGTTGAGATAATATCTAAATTACACATAAAACTAGAATTTAACTAACAACCTTCTAACCAAACAACTCACATAGAAAATAAAATAACTAATACATTTTATGATAAGGAATAACATCCAGTAAGCAGAAAATATGTAGGAGTTAACGTCTCTAACGATCAATTCATTGATAAGTGATTTATAAATCAAAGTAGGAGTGAGATTTATAATTCAGTTGGTATTTAATATGTAGTGTGTGTTTCTATTTCCCAATATGAGGGGATGTGTACTATAACAAAAAGATATTCTAATGTAGATAATGTGGGTCATAAATTAAATATTTCGTTGGTGATATTGAGTAAGATATTTCAATGTGAGCTATGTATATATTATATAAAACAAATGAAAATAAAAATATTATTAAATATTTTATTAGTGTTTTTCTCAAAATGAAAGAAATGTACAATTCCTTCCATACTAAACATGGAATTGAGACATGGTATCTATTTGCGCATGTATATATATCACACATGGTGTGTAACTAGCATAGATCTATGTTAACACAAAATATATCTAACTAGCATAGATCTATGTTAACACAAAATATATCAAGTGGTCAATAAATCTATGTAGGATCAAATGCATTGAGTGCAAAGCTTTCCTCAAGTTTATACTCTAAAAAAGGTACTTCAAGGAATTTGACCCATGCTATCAACATGGATATTTGCTAGTATTATAAGGAATGAGAAAAATTCTATGTAAATTTTTTTAAGAAAATAATATAAAAAAAATAAAATAAAATAAAATAAATAAAGTTAATAAAAACCAGCCTTTACCAAAACCATTGTCTAGCAGTGAACATTTTTTTATAAATCTAAAAAAATATAGAAAATAGTTAATATAAATCGAAAGTTTTAAATAAATAAAAAAAATTTAATTTAGTTATAAAAATAAGAATAAAATATTAGGTTTGTAAGTATAGGTAATATTTTCTTACACCCCAAAGAAGATTTTTAGTGCAACTAAGCTTGGAGTTTAGGAACTCTCTAATAAGCTAGTAGACGGCATACACTCTCCCATAGGGAATTCAAATTGCCACCTCTCTACATATCCCTAATTTGATCATAGCAAGGGACTCATGAATCGTAACGTGAGATACGGTTATTGAAAATTCTCCAATCAAGTATCAAATATTAGTGGGATTAGATGTGTTGTAGTCCATTCTAGAGGTTTGGTTCTATTGCACTTATTGAGAAAATAATAAAAACGTGAATTATCATTCTAAAAATTTCAACAGGAAAACGAGCTTTTCATTGATCTTGATGGCAAGATCCATCAACCAATACCATAGAAATAGATGGATTAACATCTCTCATCACATCACAATTTAGAAACCACTCGAGTCCCATTCAAGGAACCTCACACGTGTTTTGTCATGTCAAAGCAACGTTACCATTATGAATTTGACGGCCTTGCTCCATGCAACATAGGCAGCATGCATAACTTGGGACACAAGGAAATGTGATTCTACAATTTGGTATTAGCAAAACTAATTGGCTTGGCTCATATTCATTTGTAACCAATTAGGATTTCAAAGATATTGGATACTTGGATGTTGTATGTATCCAATGCTTTTGTATTATTTTTCATTTCATATTCATTCTCTTCTCTCATCTCCATTTACATGTTTCTTAGTGGCTATCATGGAGCTAGCTTTCTCACAAGAGTGAATCACGTTAGTGGTTCCTATTCATTTATCCACAAGCTTATCCATTGTGCTTGAATAGGTATATCCATTACGTTGGAGAAGTTTAGACTCTATGATTGGACCAAGTGGGGAGCTTACTATTCCCTAGGCTTCATCCGCTCCAGCTCAACCCGCTTCCTACCCCATTTCCACCCCATAGGGCCCTAATGAGCATTAAGGATGAAGTATGGGCTATCATGATGGAGTACTAAAATAGTGGACATTCCATCCTCCTTTCTACCTCTCTTATAATAGTTGCAATAGTATGGACACTCAATGTCCATGCAAAGAGGCATAAGTATGGATATAGCGATCAAAGTCATTGGGTAGATCAGTAAATGTGCCATTCTCCACTCCACCATCACCATTCTATCTCTACAAAGTTATTTAGCATCCAAATAACTGGAGGAAGTAGAGCACCCCGATTTAGAAATGGCTATAGAGTAAAACTTAACTTTTTATACATATTTTCACTATGTATTATTTGGTTTTTTCTATATATAATTAGGTTAAAAGTTATGAAGTATAATAAACTTTAGGCTTTAGTTATATTTTCATAACAATACTGTTGGAAAATAGTAAAAATAGTATATAGTGAATAGTACATGGTGGTGTTAGTATTTTGGAATAGGATTTTAAAATTATAATTTAATTTAATTTTTACTAAAAAATTTTAAGATATTTTTAAACTAGAGTGAGAATAGAAGTTTAAAAAATGTAATAAATTAAATAAAACAAATATATATAAATATTTTGAATGGAAAAAGAGTTATGGTTAATTGATAGTATGTAGGCATTTATATGATAAGCTATGTTACTGGCCCATGGTATTGTATGAAGCTTATTGATTGACTAAAACCTACATGGTAAAATGAGAGTGAGGTGTGACCTTTTATGGTTAAGAATCTTGTTACATATTTTCTTACTTTTATATATGGTTAAATCATATATTAATTATTTTAATTAATAAAAATAATAAATAATTATAATTACAATTATAATTTAATTTAATTTTATGAGAACAAAGGTCGTGATTTGTTCATGCTTAACCTAAGTTTGACACATGTCCCTTCAATAATATATAATAGATATATAATTCATTTTAATTAAAAGTATTATAAAATATTATAATTCTTAGTCTTCTAAATATGAAAAAAAACATATATGTGTTTGTTTTTAAGCACAAATCTAACTACGGCATAAAAGATCAAATCTATAAAACTATTTTTTTTTCCCAAAATTTCACTCTCACCTCAAGACAAATTTGATCCCCTAAATACTTATCAAATCCTTGCTTAAAATAAATATGTATTAATTTTAACTTTTACCCTATAAAATGTATTAAAAAATAAGCATTTTAATCATTTAATTTATCTAACACTAATATACATTATGTATTAATTTCATTATAGTGATAATAATGATAAAAAGGTTTAGTAAACACAGCCCATAAAAAACACATCAAAATTTATGGATTCGATCGATTACGTATCGCTGGTTCTATGGCACTATTACGTGTCGCATATGGTCAAATGAGGCAACGTCATGATAAAACCGGAATAATCAATGTGTTTATTTACATGAATAATCTTCACTACAGTCTATACATTTTTCTGCGGTGTTGTCGAAATGCGGAAGAATTTGGATCCAATAAGTCAAATTTACTATTGAAAGAATAGACTATACGCCATAAATAAATCAAATCATAAAAGAGTGACAGTACCTCACTCTGGCCACATGGTCACGGGTGACAAAGTCACGTTGAAAAATATAGAAAGCATGTGTAGCGCGGGATAATACACTGTATGATGAACAATGCCATTCTCAAACTGGTTGGCAGGTGTGGAATAACACACTGGATAATCTATAATATCATTCTGAAACTGGCAGCTAAGGATACCGAGTAGAAAAGAAGTCTTAGAGGATAATACCTCAATCTGCTGTATTTATCTACCAGATAAATTGCATATAAGGCTGGGCAGTCCCTTAACTCTATCACAGGTATATTTCCTGGTTCTTCTCATTTGTTTCATTGTAGCTTCATTACTCGGACTCGGAAAAATGGAATCCAACACTAACGTTCAAGCGAGGATCGATGACAGTGGTTGGGTTATTCAGATAAAGAAAAGCCTGGATATACTGCAAGAAGTTCAAGAAGAGGAGGACGACTTCTGTGCGTCCGTGTTTAATGTGCCCAAAGAGTTATTTGCAATTAAGCCCGAGGCGTACACTCCTCAATCCGTTTCTATCGGTCCCTATCACCATTGGCGATCTGAGCTCCATCTAATGGAGCGGTACAAACTGGCAGCTGCTCGTAGATTTCAGAAAAGAATCAAAGGGCGCAAGTTTGAATCTGTTGTTGTGGAGGAATTTAGGAAGCACGATTGGCAAATCCGGAGCTGCTATCACAACTTCATCGACTATAACGAAGAAATCTTGGCGTGGATCATGGCCCTGGACGCTGCCTTTCTTCTTGAGTGTTTGCAGTTTTATGTCAGACGCAGCGACAGAAGCTCCGACGTAGAAGTCAAGGAGCTGGGACGAGTCTTACATCCGACAGGCACCGGTTCTACCCACAACTCCATTTTCAGAGATCTCATGATGCTGGAAAATCAGTTGCCGCTCTTTCTTTTACAAACACTTTTGGAGTTGCAGTTGGGTTCTAAAGCCAAGGCAGAGGAGAGGCTGTCTAGCCTGATGAGACTCTTGTGCCAAGAATTATCGCCTTTCAGCTTCAAGGTGTCCGAGAATTCAAATCTCAATATAAAAGAGAGAGGGCATGTGCTCGAGGTGCTGTATTACGCTATAGCCCCTGTTCCCAACAATCAAAGTCTAAGTTCAACTGAGGAAGGAAACGATACCCCTGATACGGAGGTCGTGTCAAGCGTTACACAGGCCTTCAGTTTTCTGTGGAAGATTCTCTCCTCCATTAAGGTAGGTCCCGTTCGATATCTTACAGATTTACCCTCACGTGTTCTTTCTACTATTGAGAATCTACCTGTTCTGAGTGCCTTGACGAAACCCTTGGTTCTTTTTTTCGATAAAGATGATATCAAATCTGAGGAAGAGAAAGGAGACGGAGACGGAGAGAGGAAGGGGGAAGAAACCTCCGTTAAGCTCATACCGCCCAAGCGAGACGAGCTAGCTATTCCATCTGTGGCGGATTTGTACTCTGCGGGTCTCAGATTCGTTCCTGCCGAGGGGGACCTTACCACAATACGATTTGATGAGAAGACTGCCACGCTTTTCCTTCCAAAAGTAAAGTTGGATACCAACACGGAGGTAATCTTGAGAAATTTGGTGGCATTAGAAGCTACTGTAGCTCCAGGTGCGCTAGTTTTCACACGATACACCGACTTCATGAACGGAATGATCGACAGCGAAGAAGATGTTAGATTGCTGAGAGAGAGCGGAATTATTTCAAACCACCTCCGAAGCGATCGAGAGGTCGCGAACCTGTGGAACAGCATGGGTAAGTGCGTTTGTGTCACAAAAGTTGCATATCTGGACAAGGTTATAAAGGACATTAACAAGCATTATAACAGAAAATGGAATGTTGTTGCGGTGGAGTTTCTGAACCAACACATATTCGGGTCGTGGAAAATCCTGTCTCTAGTAGCTGCAGCGATACTTTTGGCGGTGACTTTTTTGCAAGCCTTCTGCACTGTTTATAATTGCAACAAGTGGTTCAACATCTCTGGCCCCTAAGGTAAAGTTGGTTGCCATGTATTGTATTCCTGAAAGCTGCACCACAATCCAATACAGGACCACCACTTCCATCTGATTTCCAGGATGCTTTGTTTGCTTCAGTGCTTTGGATGCTTCTTTGCTTCTGTGCTTTCGTAGTAATAGATCCTATAAATATTGGATCCATCTGGAGATAAGCGAAACCATATCTTTTGTAATTAGTCGGTCCAGAGGATAATTAATATTTTATTATTATTATCCTGGGTGATTTCGATGATTCGAGGTGGGGCTAGTTTGTTTATTATAATTATGTGGATATAATAGATATCCCAAATATCTTGGTTTTTTTAAATATCTTATGTTTGGTAATTCCCAGTTTAAAAGACCATTAATATTATTTTTCATTATTATTTTTTGTTTGGGTTGGGTTGAATATACGTAGAGGTTAATAGACTGCTTAATAAGTTTATTAGATGGAAAATTAATTATGATTAATTATAGTCTGATCGTATTGTAATAAATTATCTCTATATAAAAATCAATTATGGTTAAATATGGTCAACCATGGTCTAGCGTCGCATTACGACAAAGATTGTCTCAATAAGACAAGCATCGTTAACCATGGTAAATCGTGGTCAATCATGGCAACCATGTTTTATAAAATCAAACATGGTCATCTTTGGTAAATCATGGTCAACTATGGTCGAAGGTCACATTGTCTCAAAGATTGTGTTGATATGAAAATCAACCATGGTTAAGCACGGTCAACCATGGTCCAACGTTGAATTGTGACAAGGATTGTCTCAATATAAAAATCAACCATGGTCAACCATTGTTAACAATGTTTATTTTAGTGTTTATAATATTTATCTTAAGGTTTATATACTTTAAGTTTATAATATTTGTCCCTTGGGTTAAGTATTATTCCTTTGGGTTTATAATATCAATCATGAACAACCATGGTCAACCATAGCCAACCATGGTCAACCATGGTCGAATGTCACATTGTTTTTTTTTTTTACAAGAACGATTATGGGATTTTATTAACTGATTGGCTAACAGCCTCAAATTCGGTTACAAGAGGAAGAACAAAATTCTGCATGACTGTCCAACAGAAGGAAAAGGTCTCCTACTCCTTTCAGCTTCCTTTTTTTACAATTGAAATAGTGAGCTTTGGCTACTAATTTCCCGAGTTGAAAGATACAAACACACTGCTGTAATAAAAGGCAATAAAACATGGCTCTTTACGGGATTGGGTCCCAAAAGATTTCCTTGTCTCTGAGAATTGTGCCGGTGTCTAAGTGACTTGCCTTGTTGCCTCAATATCCGCTTCTTTGTTACTGTTTCTTAAGACATGAAAGTAATTCAATTTTAGGGACTTGGTCATGCTTTTGATCCTTGCCATAATCCTTGCAAGTTGTAGATTACCAGGTTTGGAATTGTTCACCACTATACTTATGATAACCCGGGAGTCTCCAAAGATGTTTGCCTCCTCAAGTCCTAGCTCTTTGAGGAGTTTGACACCTTGAAAGAGGGCCATCGCCTCAGCTTGTATACTTGAGGTATGGCCTACCCCAAGCAAATTTGTGAGGAGGAGAACCTTATGGATTGATGATAAACCCTCCTGTGCCAGCAATATCTGGGTTCCTTTTTGCTGCCCCATAAAAGAAGAGAGAGGGAAGAGATTGGTTGGACAACCAGTGCTGGAAGTCATCTTCGTTTTCCCTGATTTTCCATTCTTTGATGGATGGAGGGGGTAGCTCAATTTTTGAAATTTGAAGTTGAGGGCAGATCCTAAATCTCTATCTTACTGATTTAGATTTAAATCATCCCCTTTGCTTACCAGCCACTCAGCTAGTTGGATTTTCACTGAGATGACAACAAATCTATAGTCCTATTCCTTACTCTAGAAAATTCTTTTGTTTCTTTCCAACCAAACTTGCCAACTGATAAATTTAGGTAAAGCACTCCACGCTGCTCTAATTTTTTTGTTTTTTGGGGATGAACGTGGATATCTAGTCATCCAACCTGCAAACAGATCCAAAATCGAGGTGGGGAAATTGAACTTGTAGTTCCAGGCCTCAAGAAGGTCCTGCCAAATGGAGGTTGCATACTTGCACTTGATAATGAGATGGAGGACAGTTTCTGAGTTTTATTTGCACATCATGCATCTAGAGGGGCCATGGATGCCTCTTTTTGGAGCCTGTCTTCTGTGAGGATTTTTTGGTGGCAAAGGAGCCAATAGAAGTGATCAATTTTTGAAATTGATGGGCTTTTCCATATACCAACCCAGGGGGCAGGATTTGGGGGCACATGGGGACGTTCCAGAAACTTGATATACCCCTGAGCTACTGTGTAGCCTGCACGCGTTGAGCCCCAACCTCTCACGTCCTGCCTGCGCGCGTGAGTGGGAGCCAACCCATGCAAATTCGAGTAGAGCGTGCCCAACTCAGAAGTCAATACAGGAGGAATAGGAAGCTACTTCCAACCCGCCTAGGTGTCGTCTTTCCAGGTTGACACATCCCACAGAGTGTTGATATTTTTCTCAGATGTCCAACGCTTTAGTTCTGACGTGCCTCTCAGCTCAGCCAGCAGAGGTCTGCCCAGGATACTGTCCGTCCACAATTGAATTCATTTGCCATTGCCTGGGATCCAGTATGCATAGTTGCTTATTAGTGGGCCTATTTTGTTAATGAATAAATTGAGAGGAGTTCTGAGATCGTTTTTTGGCTGCTCCAGGCATCTAAGCCTCGTGCCTCTAACATATTTTCTCCACAGAGCTACTTGAACCCAACCTGGATTAGGTGCTATGATTTTGGCTCCCATGGCTAGATTTTGAGCTCTGAGGTCTTTGAAATTTAATCCTCCCTCATAAATTGGTTTGGTGATTATTTCCCAATTGACTAGGGAAATCCTCTTCTCGTTCTGCTTGCCTCCTTTCCAGAAGAAATGTCTGATTAGCTCGTCCATCTTTTAGATGATTCCCACAGGTGCTAGGAGGACTGAGAATTTAAATAATGGATAACTGCTTAGCACTGCTTTAATAAGCACGAATTTTCTGGCGATATTGAGCTAAGAAGCTCCCCAAGCTTGCATTTTGGATTTGAATTTGTCTAGCTATGGGTTCCAGTCCTTGCTCAGGGCCCTGCTATGGAAAATTGGTAGCCCAAGATACTTAAATGAAGACCAGGAGACAGAGGCTGCGAATCCTAGGCATTTGGCTATTGAATTTGCAGTTGAAACAGGGGTATTCCAATACTAAATGTTACATTTGCCCTTGTTTAAAATGTTGCCTGAAACCTTATTGTATTCATCCAGAACTTCTTTGAATTTTATAGTTCAGCGAAGAGAAGCAGCCCCCAGCAGTATTGTATCATCCGCAAAGAGGGCATGACTGATATTTTTTCCCCTCTTGTAATGCATAGGCCAACGATTTCATGCTCTTGTTGCCTTTTATCTAAGTTGAAACTGAGGACAGAGGCTTGAAGGATGAATAGGAAGGGTGAGAGGGGACACCCCTCACTGAGTCCTCTAGAGGCTTTGAAAAAATCCACCACCCTACCATTCACCAGGGGGGCTATCCAAGGTTCTGAAATGCATGCTCTGACCCAATTGATGAAGTTTTGTCTGAACCCCAGTTTATGAAGCACATCAAACAAAAATTTATGCCTAACATGATCAAATGCATTTGCAAGATCTAATTTAATAGCCATACCTTTTTCCTTTCGATGAAGGCTGGAGTGGATTGCCTCTTGAACCACCACAAAGTTGTCTACCAGCTGTCTGCCTTGAATGAATCCTCCTTAACGATCGAGGATGATTTTGGGTAGAATTCTTTTCAACCTATTAGCTATCACTTTGGTTATGACTTTGTACCCAATATTGCATAAGGAAATTGGGCGGAATTTGCTAAAAGAGTTTGCTCCTTTATCTTTGGGAATGAGGGCAAGAAAGGATGAATTTGTACCTCCTCCATTCTTCTGGCAGTCTTGGGACTTTTGAATCATTTTGAGGAACTCCTTCTCAACAATTTGCTACCAAGTTTGTAGAAATCTGGCCATGAAACCATCCAGTCCCGGGGCTTTGTCGGGATCCATTGCGAAAAGTGTCTCCTTGACTTCCTTGTGCATGATTTTGCTCTCAAGTATCTGGTTCATTTTGGTGGTGATGAGGTTAGGGACAACTTCTAACAGGCTATCATTATGCTCAACTGGTAGATCCTCCCTGTACAACTTCCCAAAGTGCTTAGAGGCTATCTTTTTTATGCATGTAAAATCCTTCAAGACGTTGTTTTCTTCTTTTATTTCCGTGATGGAGTTTCTCCCTTTCCTGACGTGGGCTTGTTTATGGAAAAAAGGAGGAGTTTCTATCGCCTGATTTAAGCCAGAGACTTCTGGACATGAGCCTCCAATATTCCTCTTCTGCCAGGCAGGCCTTGTGGAAGCTTTGCTGGAGCTTGGCCTCCTTTTCCAACTCTTCTTTTGTAATTTCCACTGCTTCAAGATGGAGGTGTTGGTTCTCTAGCTCGATTTGGATTTTTTTCCTTTGCGCAGCAGGGTTGGGCATGGTCTTGGCCCAATTTTTTAGCATGGGTTTGACTCTTCTGAGTTTTTCCTCCCACACGAAGAAGGAAAATCCCTTGACTAGGTCTTTCCAACAATCTCTGACCCTGTCCATAAAATTTGCCTCTTTAATCTAGAGAGAGCTGAACCTCAATGGAATAGGCCCCAGGTCTTTGGGGGTCAGAAGTTCCAAGCTAATAGGCTTGTGGTCTGATATGCTGCTGTGAAAAATGCGCGATCTAGTCTCTAATCCAAGGAGCAGGAAGGGACTTTGCATTAGAAATCTGTCCAGTCTTGTGGCTATGTGTCCCAGACCAACCCTCTTGTTTGACCACGTGTAATTTCCAATAATTGGCTTGATGTCTATCAGGTCCCAATCTTGCATGAGATCTTCCACTGCTTCCCTTTCCGGATCTCTAACAATATTGCCTCCTCTTTTTTCTGATGAGAGAAGGGTGAGGTTGAGGTCTCTGGCTATGATTATGTTCTCCAGATTTTCTAGATCTACCAATTTTTTGATGGCATCCAAACATAATTTTTTTTCACCTGCATTGTTAGGAGCATATACATTGACCAGACTAATAACTTCTTTAGATTCTAAATGCTGCAATTTTAACAAAATCCAATGAGTGTTTAGGGACTCAGAGATTAGAGAGAACTTATTTGGATTGCAGAGCGATCCAAGCCCTCTCGATGCTCCACGGGCAGAGGTTGCATGTGCTCCGTCTTTCTTCCAGAATTTTCTGCTTGCTTGGGGGAAGGCTAAGTCCTCGAGTTTAGTCTCCCGGATGAGGAGGATATCCGGGGCTTCCAGTCTTATTAGATTATTCATTGCTTCTTCCTTAGCTTTGGAGCCCATTCCCCTACAGCTCCAAGAGACTATCTTCATCATTTACTCTTGCTATGGAGAGCTCCTTTGGAGCTCTAGGTTTGGATCCTCTTCGTCTTCGGGGTTTTTTTCTAGGAGTTTCTTTATCGTTCGCTGGCTGCCCTGAAGCTTGTCTTTGTATGCTTCTTGATCCCTTTTTTCCTTTGTTGACATTCGTCCTCTTGTAGATCTTTTGGGGGTAGACTGTGAATCCCCTATTTCCCCTTCTTCCTCCGATTCCTTAGACTCTTGGGTTTCCTCCTCTTCTTTTGACATCTTCCCTTTGGATCTCTCTAGTACGCTTATGGATTTAGGCGGTGAGACTTCTTTCGGAATTTCTATCTCTTGTGTGTTCATGATTTCGGATCCAAGGATCTCAAATTTGTTCCCTTGTCTTTCCATGAGTGGATGTTGAGTAGGGCCCATTTGGGGGCTCTGGAATTAACATTTGCATTCTTCCTGAATGAAGGTTTGGGTCTTTTGCCCTGGTTCCATCCTTCTTCCTTCCCTTTTTCCTCTACCCCTTTGGATGGGCAATCTTTGGTGAAATGTCCATAGACTTGACACTTCCGACATTTGAATGGCAGTTGTTCATAGTCCAACTTCTGGACATGCGTCCAAGGACCTACCCTTATTTTGATGGCTTATGGTAATCCAACCTCCAGATCTACCTCCACACAAATTCTGGCGTAGTCGTACTGATTTTTGCTGTTAGCCTTGTCTATGAATTTCTCAAGAGTGTTTCCGATATGCTTCAGAGATTCCTAGTTCCAACAGTGAATCGGTAGATTGGGGAGCCTTACCCACACCGGGACCGTAGAAGGCATCGCCGGATCGAAATATGGTGTCCATTTATTTAAATACAGCCCTTGAGGGCCCATGAAGTAGGGGCCATTTGTGAAAATCAGATCCTTGTCTTCTTTTTCTGAGAATACGAATAAGAAGTATCCCCTTCAGAGGAAGTAAGATGTAACCTTGTTTTTGATTAGCGGAGCCCAGTTTCTAGCAACCCAATTCTCTGTTGATTTTAGGGAGGGCCAGAGATCTGTAAACTGACCAACTAGAGCGCGATTCGCTAGAGATAAAGCTACTTGAATCAGACCTTCACAAGGAAGAGCGATCTTGGGGATGTCTTCTAGCCTTTTCACGAACTTGGTGGCTTCCATAGCTTTCTTCTTGGGCAGAGAGGCCAACAAGGATCTGAAGGCCTCAGCAGCAGAAGTCGGAGAAGGGGAGGAAGGCCCTTGTGGGGGATCCGGCTCCTCCATGGAGATCAGCAGGACAAACCCTAGCCGACCACAGCCAGAAGCTAGAGCCTTTGGCAGACAAACCCTAGCCGACTGCAGCCAGTGGCAAGAGCCCTCGGCGGACCCACCCGCAGGGATCAGAGAAATGCAGGAGCGGTCGCGCGCGCTGTCTTCTAGATCCATCAGGTGCGGATCTCGCAAGTTGCAGGGCCGAGCGAGAGTGCATAGACCTCAGAGCCAGTTTCAAAACTTAATACTCTCTTCTCTGAATGTCACATTGTTACAATGATTGTCTCAATATGAAAATCAACAATGGCCAACCATAGTGCAACGTAGCTTTGCAACAGATTGTATTGATATGAAAATCAATCATGGTCAAGCATCATCAACCATGGTTCAACGTCACATTGTGACAAAGATTGTCTTAATATGGAAATCAACCATTGTCAACCATGTTTATTTTAGGGTTTATAATATTTATCTTAGGGTTTATATGCCTTGGGTTTATAATTTACGTCACATTTACAAAGATTCTCTCAATATGATAATCATTGTCAGCCACGATCAACCATGGTCAATAATGTTCAACCTTGATCAATTATATTCTACCATGTTTTATAAAATCAAACATGTTCATTCATGGTCAATCATGGTCAACCATGGTTGAATGTTGCATTTTGACAAAGATTGTCTCAATATGAAAATCGACCATGTTAAACTATTGTCAATGATGTTTATTTTAGTTTTTATAATTTTTATCTTAGGCATTATATACCTTGGGTTTATAATATTTGTCCCTTAGGTTTAATATTATTCCCTTCGGTTCATAATCCCATGGGGTTTTAATATTAATTCATTGGGTTTTAAGATCAATCCCTTGGGTTTGTTATTCCATTGGGTTTATAATATCAATCATGGTCAACCATGGTCAATCATAGCCAAGCATGATCAACCATGGTCCAATGTTGCACTGTGACAAAGATTGTCTCAACCATGCTCAACAATGTTTATTTTAGGGTTTATAATATTTATCTTAGAGTTTATATATCTTGGGTTTATAATTTTTATCTGTACGGTTTATTAGTCTGTTTGGTTTATAATATCAGTCCCTTAGGTATATATTATTTATATGGTTTATAATATTAATATTTGGGTTTAATATAAATCCATTGTGTTTATAATCACGGTGAACCACGGTCCAACGTCACATTGTGATAAAGATTTTCTCAATATGAAAATCAACCATGGTCCAACGTCGCATTGTTACAAAGATGGTGTGCAATTAAAATTAATCACGATCAACCGAGGTCCATAGTTGCATTGTGAAGAAGATTGTCTGAATATGAAAATCAATCATGGTCAACCATGATTGACTTAGGGTTTATAGTATTTATCTTAGGGTTTTTATAACTTTAGTTTATGATATTGATCCCTTGGGTTGAATATGAAAATCAATCATGGTCAACCATGATTGATTTAGGGTTTATAGTATTTATCTTAGAGTTTTTATAACTTGAGTTTATAATATTGATCCCTTGGGTGTAATATTATTTCCTTGGGTTTATAGTCCGTTGGATTTGTAGTATAAATCCCTTTATTTTTATTTTTGTAGTTTATTATATAAATACCTTACGTTTATTAATTTAAGGGTTCATATTCGTTGGGTATAATGTTATTTATAGTTTTTAATATTATTCCTAGGGCGGTGAATTTAATTAATTAATAATAATTACAATAAATTAGTAAAACAACAATAGGTTATACTAATGATTTTGAATATTAAACATTATGGTTAATAAGATAATATAAAAATAATAATAAAAATTAGTATTTATATTATAACAAATTATTAATAAAATGATAAATAAGTAAGGAATTAATATTTATATTTATATTTATATTAAAAAATATTTATATTATTAAATTGTGTTTAATAAATTGAATAAAAATAGAATGTATTATAATATAGTAATATTAATTTGATGATGATGATGGTTAATGTCTAGTGAGACCAAACTTTGGTCCATCGGACTTAAAGAAATGAATTATTTAGTTTGATTTAAGATTTTATTCCTATGCTCAAAAAGCTGCAAGAGAAGCCTTCCAAGCTCACTATAATTTTGACATCATAAAAGACTAGAAAAGTCAATATTGCCATAGATATTTTAATGCTAAAATCTATAAAAATGTATCAATCACATTTTCTAAATCACATTTTCTAATATAAATATGATTATGCTATGCTAGTAAATATTTTGGATATTTCTTTTTTAAATACTTTATGTTTGGTAATTCGTAAATTAAAAAACCATTAATATTATTTTTTTTCCTTGGGTAGACCAGGAAAATATATAAATTTATTATACATTAATTACGTCCAAGTCCACGTCTAAGTATGTGGTTAAATGTAAGCTCCTTGGTTAATTCGATGATCTCCGACAAATCTAGTAGGTTCCAAATAAGACGCTAAGTGCTCATTTCAAAATTGAAATTCGTGTGAATAAATAATGAATTTGAACTTTCATTATAGTCTGTATCTAGTTACCTCATGGAATGAATCCCCGCATAGTAACGACTCTCACTTCAGGGTTAGTGGTTATCCGTTTTAATGGAAATTTGTGATACTAAGTGAATCACAAGCTATACTAAATAGAAAATTAAAAAATAATTTCATATAAAATTAAATTTACGTTCGTATTATTATTACATTCCTAAAATAGTCATTTACTTAAAGGTTTCAGTTATTTTCCGCTTTTAATTAGGTTGAAAACGCACATCAAGATATACACATATTTACGCAGTAAGTCAGTTCTTTAAATCAACTCCCCTCATTACCTACGTGTCATTTTGTGCACCATAAGATTAGATGTTAGACGATTAAACAAATTTCAAGAGTTAGATCAATGGCAAGAGGAAGAGACACAGATGGAATGGAAAAGTGACTAAGAATACAGAACAACAGTATGTACTCCCTTCAGTCCAGCCCAGTGGCAGGAACTAGAACGCCAGGCGTTGATTTCAGGCGCAGAGACATTACAACTATTGGATGTCTAGTATATCGTTTTCAGGCGCCTAAAATTTTTGAAGGATTTCATTCATTTACAATATTCTGAATATTTCTACGATTTCATTCATTTTAGAACATTCTGAATATCTTTAAAATACCTAAAATAATGCAGAAAATTCAGCCATATTGCGGTTAGACGACGGTAGGGAGATCAATATTCACTTCATTAGAGCAATATTCCGGTCAATATTTTAGGTAGGTTAAAATATTAGCGAGATTTGCTTTTGAAATGGTAATGCTGCGTTTTAAGGGCAATATAATTTTTTATTTCAAGTTTCCAGAGCATTGAAAGCCATCAATATGTCGAAATGAAGCAAATTATTTGTGCAGCAGGTGGTCCGATAACAGAGCATGTTTTCCGCAATAGAATGATTTTGGGTAATTAACGCTGATAATTTTGCAAATGTTTCCACTGCATTTCAAAGAAAGAATTTCCGCTGTTTGTATTCACATATATTTTTGT